>JAVKLA010000081.1:650555-737663 GCA_034782735.1 Sagittarius serpentarius
CAGAGAGGTGGTAGAAGCCCCATCCCTGGAAACATTCAAGGCCAGGCTGGATGGGGCTCTGAGCAACCTGATCTAGTCGAAGGTGTCCCTGCTCACCGCAGAGGGGTTGGACTTGATGACCTTTGATGGTCCCTTCCAGCCCAAGCCATTCTATGATTCTATGAATTGTTTAACATAGGGATTCAAGAGGCATGGGTTTTGTGCTCTAGACTACATAATAAGGTGTAAGAGGGCATATAAGGACTGTGGAGACTTCTGTATGACAGAAGCACAGTGGAGAACTTAATTAGGGCAGGGATGCGGTAGAGAGAGTATACTGATGGTACAGGGTGTTGGGGGAAGAGTGTGACACCTAAAGAAGCATTGGCAGGGGTTTTGTATGAAATAGTGCTGTCTGAGTTTGCTAATCTACTTTCCTCACCATCATAAGTGCCAGAATGTCAGCTTCATAAAAGTGGTAGTCAGCAAAGGGGCTTTTCATCACTGAAACATATGAACAGACGCCCTTTCTGATGGGTGCTATCATTACAATTTTCTGCTTGACCTCAAGAAGGGTCTTTCAAGGGTAAATGGTTGAAAATGGTGTCACTCTTGTCACTCAGAATATCTTGAAAGACCTCACTTCTAACTCCCCTGAGGTACTGTATTAATCCCCGAGGCCAGAGAGAGTTCAACAGGGTGCATAAATCTATTCCTATTATCATTTAGCATGTAGGAGCTGTAAGCATGGACAAGGAGTCTGTTTTGCTAGGTGCTGTATAAACACTGAATGAAGTAGAGTTCCTGCCCTACAGAGTATACTGCATGCAAATTAAGTCAATTACTGAAAGCTTAAAATAACTCTAGCAATTGCTGGTATGCTGCAAAGAGGCTAGGCCCTACCACATCCTGTTCGCTGGAGCTTTGTGGCTGACATCTGAGCAGCTTCTCCAGGCTGAAAGACACGGAAGGCTAGGGAAAAAACACTGGAGTTCCTCTTTTGGACAACACTGCCTTTTTCTCAAAAGAGAAAGTTTCTGCTGCTTTACAAGGGAGTAAATTTATGCTTCCCATTAGAGTTTTTAAATCTTCCCCGAGGACTTGTGGGAAGGGTGGGTCAGCCTACTTAAAACCCATGTGTTGGAATACTCCTTAGTCAAGAGACTATGCTTACAGTGCCGGTCTCTTTTCCTGTATGGATGAAAGCAGTGGCACAAAAGATGGAGCTTTGTCAAGTAAAGCCAAAACTTGTAAAGAGCTTTGACATCTTTGCTTGAGCAGTGGTATTCATTTATGAAGATAGTCTAGGTAGTGTGAGTTAAGATGTTAATCAAATATTTCATGCAGGAATACGTGCATGCCTGCACAATGGTGTGAGTTTGTATTTGTAGTGTTATGCTCTTGTGTTAAGTGGTATGCTGCTTCTGTTCTTTAATACTCCCTTTTCCGTTCTGCTAGCTCCTGGTACTCAGTCCTGAAATCTGACTTCCTAGTTGTCAGTGGTGTCCTGCTGGCATCCCTAGAGAGCAAATGATTTATAGCAATCAGCGTTCTCAGAAACAACCAGTCTGCCTTTCAAGTGACTAGCAATTCAAGCTGCACTTTGAAAATGCTGATTGAACATGAAAGGCAGCATATATCCTTGACGGAAATAAGGAAGTAAAAGGCTTGCTCTGAAATTAGGTGGTTTGTAAGGTTAGCATGAAAAAGCACACAAACTTCTGCAGCTCAAGGCATGAGGAACCGCTCTTCAGGCTGGCAAACCATAGACTTGAGCACAACTCAAATGAATTAGAGCACCCCTCACATGTGGACTGAGATCTGAATATATGTCCTTTACAGAGAAGTTTTTCTTGACCAAAGTGGAATTCGCAGTGAGAGAGGCCTGATGTGGCCAGGTGGCCTGAAAACAAAGGAGAGATTTGTAGGTGAAGTGCTGATAAACTTGGATTTATACTGACCTTGTCACCTGAATGCAATCCCAAAGTACTTTGTAGAAGCATCTTGAAATTTAAGCACAATGACAGCTATCTCTGGGTGGCAGCTTCTGAATGCAGTCTGGCTATGCCACCCGAGAGTTCAGGATGCGAAATTCTGTGTGTCTCCCTGGGACATACCACAAAGGAGGTAGTTTGTGTTGTCTGTGTCCTGGTAGAGGTCTCTACCTCAGCTGTAGCTTTTATGTTAAGATCTTGGTATGCTAAGGACAGCTCTTCCCACGACCGCCTTTCTGTACGCAATGTCTCTCTTGCCTCCCAGTTTTGTACAGTGCAGTGTTGTGGCTTATGGAGCAAAGTTAACGCTTTTTCCCAGTCTATGTAAATAAACTTAGTAAGGCATAGACTTACTAAAGGAGGCTAGAAGGGCTGAAGCCTGTGACAGAAAACTGTCAAGGTAGTGCATATTCTTGCTTCACATGATGTGATAGCAGTTCTTCCCCTGCTCGGACTGGGGAATGCACCTGCCACTGCCTTAAACAAAATGGGGAATGTAGCCTCTGGGAATGCATGGGATGTGGTTGTGTAATAAAGCCTAGCAGGGAAAAACTGCAGCAGGAACATGTGTCTGGATAATACCAGCAAAAAAAATTCATCCTTCTATATTTGATACAAACCTTGTAGCTATGAAAAAATGGTTTGGCATGAAATCTTCATATGAAGGTCCATAATTTGCCATTGTACTGGAAACAGTTGTGAATGTTCCAGTCTGGCAGACCTGCTACTGCTATAACCTCTCAGCAGTCAAAACAAGTAATGTGCTGCTGGCCTTGCCTGCCATGTGTTCTGACCCCCAAGGCTCACAATCTCCTACTAGTTTCCCTTCTACATACTGGAGACTGGCTGAAGACATCTACTTTTTCAATTCTAAGAAACACATTTTTATGCTTATTGCCATCCAACCTGTTGTCAACCAGGAAGCTCTTCTGTATCTCACAAAGCACAAATCCTAAAGGAAGGACATGCTAAAAAAGTGAATCACAGCAAGAAGTCTCAGGGGAACAACTCCATCTTTGTTCTCTACCTCTATGGACAGCCCACACTTGTGTTCCTTAGAGCATTTCAACTTAGAAAATGGTCTTGGTAAAAGATCAGTATGACCCAAGTGTGCATACAAGTACTGCTAATGGAGCTGAAAAATACAATTGAAGTAGGGGGTAAATAAAAAGTTGTTAGCATATCTTGTGTGGCTTTTTTGGTTTAGGTTTTATTTTTGCAGAATGAATTTGTTGCGCTGAAGGGGAATATTGGCAAATGCCACTGCATCTTTTTCCTTCCCTTAGCTGTTTGCTGATAAATACTGCACAGAATGATTGCTATGAATATTTTACTTTGCTGTTTAACAGGCTAAAATACATTACCACAAGAAACTATGAAATATTGTTCACCAAATAGAAAGTATTCATATGTAAATAATCTAACCCTTGGATCAGAGGTGTTTGGATAATCTGGATCTAGATATAATGGAATAATGAATTTACATGTGACTCTTCTATTGAAAAGCTTAAAATTCAAATTCTGTATATCATTCTGAAGTGACTGGAGGGAACTGTATGTCTGCTGGACTTCTCCAGCTCTTGTATTCACACAGGCAAGTCTGAGGTTTCCCTCTATCAATACTTGCATGTAAGGACATGTCTTTTATCTGGTTAGTAGAATCCTCAGATTTCATATCCACTTTTGACTGTTACTGAAATAACCTGATCTACCCCTAGAAGAGGTGAATTTGCTGTTATACTGGACTATTTGTTCCTGGTGTATTGTGTTAAGATATGACTAGATCTTTTTGGCTTTCCATAGAACTTAGGCTAGCATGCCTCTCTTTTAGTTTGAGTTCAGTCAGAGAATAGTGATTTTTTTTTTTTTTTTTTTATAGTATGTCTCTCAGGGGTGTTTGCAACAACAGCGACAGGTTTGCTCATTTGACAACAGGTATAAAATTTTCTGCCAAGGCAGCTTGTGTGTGTGTAAGACTACACAAAGAACTGAAAGGAAAACTTATTCAACAATTCTCATTTGCTGTGTTCTCCTTGTAATCTAAGGGCAGTTTTACACACTGTGTTCCTAGGGAGACTGACAACTGAGGCCCCAAGGATCTGTAGTAAAATACTACTTGCTTTATACCAGCAAGGGCCCCTTACCAGAGAAGAAAGGAAAAACCAAGCCATGTGGAAATTAGGGTCAGAAATGAACATGCCATCCGGAGTTTCAGCTTGCCTAAATGTAGATAGTACTGAGAAACACCAGTGGGACTGGTTGTTGCTTCACATAGTGGCATCTCGAATCTGCATCTAGCTGTGAAAAAAAATTGCCCTTGCCTAATGGAAGCAGGCTGTATTTTACTGTTGACTTGAGTCTACTGGAATAATTAGAAAGCTCATACTGTCACCACAACAACATGGGGTGACAGAAAATTTATGACAGGGTAGTCTCTTGCTAGGATAAAATGCATATATGCTGCATGTGCTTCCAGCTGAGTTAATTTGCATACCAGACACATGAGAATTTATTGCCTGCACCTTGAAACCCTTGATAATTGGCAGATGCTTGGTGAGGGTTTGGGTTCCATGACTAGAATCCACCTCTCTTTGTCCAGCCTTCTGTTCTCTGGTTTATTCTTAATTCTGTCTGTATCAATGGAAGGAAGTCACAGAGAAGGAATTTTGTCTTTTTTTTTTTAAGCAGGAACTTTTCCCTACCCTTCTTCCAAAGGGAAAGAAAAAGGAACAGTGGCATATTAGCTCTGTTCTTGTCCCTGGCTGGACACAGCTCTATTGCTACATAAATGAATTGCAAGAAGTTAAAAGCTCATAGCAACATGATCAAGCAGTTAAAGGAAGGTATTAGGAATTCAGCTGAACTCTTTTTCTGACTCTGACAAGGCTCCCCAGGTGGCACACAGCAAGTCACTTAAATCTAGCTTACAGTAACCTTTCCCTAAAAATGATTCCTTTCTGGACCCTTTCCAGCGGCAATAGCAGCTCTGACTTAAATAAGAACCAGGTCTATATGAATACTTGTTTGCTAATCTTGCAAGGTTACCTCCTGTGCAGGTGCTCTGGGGGCCTTGGAAAGGCACTTCTGGAACTGCAGGCTTGGAGGGAAAATGGTATAAAGCAAGCCTTTTTCCTCACTTGTATCTTGGGTAGGCTAGGCTGGTACTCACTTGAAGTTAGTTGAGTATCTAGGGATGCAATATGGCGCTGAAGGCAAAAAACCAAAACCCAAAACAGGGAAGGATCTTCATTTAGTAAACATTCATCTAGTGCAATGGGGAATTCAAACAAAAGAAACTTAGCTACTGAAAAATACCATCAGAGTGTCTGAACAAAAGCATTAGCAGTTGCAAATGACACATCTGCTGGAAACCTCCCACAAAATGCTTTCTGGCAAAAGGAAGATTCAGTAGGGTTGCCTGTAAGATGGCAAGAGAAGGGTCGCGGGTGCCCAGCCTGCCAAGAATGTGGCCTGCCAGAGACGCTGAAGCAGAGGGTTGCGGGACTGCAACGGCTGGCTCCCTCGACCTGTGTGCGACAGTGTCATTGCCTGGGGAAAAATGTGGCTGTGAGGTGACAAAAGGCTGAGGGGGGGTGGTTCTGAGGCCTGTCCTCCCCCTGCCCTCAGCAGGGAGCCTGGGCAGGGCTGTGGGGACTCTGCTCCCTGTGAAGAGCTGAGAGGACTCACCTGTGCAGCCTCACTCACCTGAGGTAATGAAGGGTGGTGGGGGGGTGTCCTGCAGTCCAGTGCCCCCTCGCTTCTCGGGGAGAGAAGATGCTTCTCTGGGGACCAGGTAACTTTATACCACTTGATAGGACAAAGGTGGGGAGGGCCAAGGAGCAGCCCCTCAGGGGCAGCCCGGGGGTGGGGTGGCAGGTGGAAGGTTCTGGAAGGTTATCTTCCTGGAAGGGTTCTGCCTGTGTCAGGTGACCCTGGGAGCTCTCAGGCCCCCCTGATTTCAGGCGTAATTATGTAGAAAGCAATACCTTATAAACAGGTAACTCTTTATTTTTCTTTTTTTCGTGTCTGAATCCATCCTGTGTGCTGAGGCCCAGGATTGTGTGCCATGCTGTCGGGGGGTGAAAGTCCCCCAGACCGTAGGGTGTGTTGGTGGGCTGTCTGCTGAGGCTGTAGCTTTGGTGTGTTTAAAAAAAAATAAATGAGGGGATACAGGAGACTTTAGGACCCTTGCTTTCGGGGGGTCAGGAAGCCCGAGTTCAAGTCTGCAGTTCTGTTGGTTCTGACCAGTAAATAATGCATTATTGCTATAATACTTGCTTCCTTAATGTTCTAGTGACCTCTCAATTGTGTCTGCTGTTATAAACAGTATCTGGCTTTGGTGGCTGGCTTCTTCCTGTCCAAAAAAGGAGGAATGTGAAGTAGTACTTGTAGGCTTGTGAGAAGGTCCTTGAAAAAATGAGCTGTTGGAGTGCCTGAGGCATCTGATCTTCTGCCTATCTGTTGTTCCCTTTGCCTCAGGCTTGGTAATGTAAATGGCTAAGAGTCTCTGCATGGGGAGGAGAGACTAGGAGAAAGGACTTTCTTGCAGTTATGCCTTATGATTAAGGGTTGTTCTTGACTAGTAGTGTTTAAGGGGAGTTTTTAGGCTTAACCCTAGTGTCACATCGCAGGTAGGCCCCTTTTTTTTTGCATAGGTTTCTGGAAACTGTCTAGATGCTGATACAGAACCTAGAGCAGATGCTGTAAATCTGAGTTTGTGTTCTGGTTACAAATGTTCTATAATCTGAGACAAGTATTTCATTCCAGGTTTTGAATTGTATTAATTTGTTACATTATTTCTCTCCTTTCCTCAGCTCATGGTTATTAATGCATTTAATAGCAATAACTGGGCTTTTTTGTTAGTCTCTGGAACTTGAATTTGCTTCATAGCTGCAGAGTTCCTTCTGGGCAGATAAAGGCAAGTACTTGCAGTATGTGCCTTAAACAGGTTCCCATGAAAGAAGAATGGCTTAGCCTTGAAAGAAAGGTTTTCTTTACCACATGTTCTGTAGATATCTGCATGTTTAAGAAATTTACTGAAACAATATAGTAGAGGGGCATGAAAGTGAACCATTGTTACAACATTGCAAATCCCCAAATGTAACTGGTGCTAAAGTAATCCATCTTCTGGTGACTCTGTCAGAATCTCAGTTATAGTACCGTAGTTGGTGTTCTTGGTTTATAATTTGGGCAATAAAAATAGACGCCAAAGTCACCAAATCCAAAAAGCCCTTTGCTTTCTAGCTGTTTTAAGGTGCAAAAAATTTTAAGTTAGACTTGTGAATATCTATCTGGAGTAGGCATGCTTAAATAACCCCATGGCAGAGGCCACAAGAGTTAAAAAATATTTTAATCAGCTGTTTCAGTGGCTTGATTGAAGAGGCGGGAGCAGCTGTGATTTTATTGCTGCATTCTTTCAACTTCACTGTGAAGTGAAAGTTTAGTGCCTTCTCTGTAGGATTAAGAAACTGCCTTGGTTTGTGCAGGTATCAAAAGCCCCATTTTTAGAGTGGTTGTGCTGAAGCTCTGGACACATGATAGTTCTTGTTGCCTAAGCACATGTCTAGGGGTTTAAGGCATAATGAGTTCTTAAGTGTGGTGGCTTGGGGCTTGGCATCTGTGTAAACCAGTGACAGTCAATAGTATTCTGTGCTCCCAGGGTCAGGCTGGGGAATATTTATTGCAGTTACTTATATTCCAGAAAAACTAGGAAAGTTTGAGCTTTGAAGGCAGATGCTATCCCCATATGCTCAATGCAATTTCTTTTCCAGTATCACATTAGAAGCTTTCTCATTAGATTATTTTGAAAAGGAACTGTTTTACTGTTTGGCAGGAATGATACCCTTGATACACTGGTGATTTTTCACTTGCTGCTTTGTTCTCTTTGCTGCTTTAGAGATCTTCTCAAAGAATGTTTTGTGTGTGGAAATGCTAGAAAGAAGGGGAAATTGAAGAGCTAAATTTTGACGATGCATCTGTTTGTGGAGTGGTTTTGGTATGGAGCAAACATTGTGAATATGTTAAATGACTCTAATAAAACAGGCTCAACCCCTCTCTTTCCCTGAAGGCCTGCCCTGGTGGTGGAGAGCTGTATTAATCTTGCATTTATTATTAAACACTCTGTCCTTGAAAGAAGACTTGAGGCCACGGTTTTCCTCATGAACTTTTATATCTCTGGTATTTATTGTCTACTGCTGCCTGTGTCTCTAATATAATTTATCAGCTTTATGCTGATCTTGGCCTTGATGGCAATAACCACTTGGACAGGAGGGGAAAGGAGCACAATGAAGATGTCATGACTTGTCTGTGTCTGGCTTCTGGCCTTTAAAACAAAAGTTGCTGATTGTGGCCATTACTCTGGCAAATGACTTGGATTCTAGCCCAAGAGGGCACAGCTTCTAACTCTGCCCTAAGGTTAGCAGCTGGTATTTATATGCTCCCTGCAATGCACAATGAGCTTCTATGAAGTTTTTCACTGTTCACGAATGGTATTGGAGGCTGAAAGTGGGTAAGTTAGCCATGTAATCATTTCAGAAAGGGCCATGTCAGACAGCCTGTCAAGGACTTAATTGTCCTAATATCTTTGTTTCTTCTCCTTATCAAAGTGGTATGGATTGCAACAGGAACTGAGAGTTGAAAAGTTTCACTGATGCGAAGTTCTGCTAGAATTCTGCCAAATACAAGATATGGAGTCATTTTACAGCATGCGAGACTTAGATAATAGGTTTATTTCCCGAGAAAAGGAAGCTCAAAGCTATCACATTCTTTGCTGCCAGATTTGTTTTGCCCACCCCTGTCGTTGGGGCACTGGGGCTTTTGAGACTTTCTTGCATCCAGTTACTCATCTGTGCTTTTTTGTTATTTTAAGTGAGTAGTCTGAAGAAGTAAACACAAATTAAGAGTAGGATGCAATGGTTCGCTGAAGAAATTCAGCACCTGCTGTTGAGCATTTCTACCAAGAATATTCAATTGGAGAAAAGATGCATCTGTCAAAAGTATTTTTCAAATCTGGTCTGACTTCTGTAACTTGAGGAATGTCTAGGTCTTCTGATGTAAACGGCATGTAGACCAAGAAAACTTCATGGAAATGGTTCAGAGTGTAACTTGATATTGGTATTTTCAAGTTCTCAGCATTCTACATATGCTTTAATTTCTCTGCTTCAGCATTCACAGGTGCTAAGATGGTTTTTATCTTCTGAATTGCGTGATGCTGTTATTTGAAACTGGATTTGGTTATATGGAGAAAAAATTGAAGGAAATGAGGTCACAGCCTAGGACCTGCTTCTTTGATAGAAGCACAGTATCTCAGAAAAAGAACCCATTTCCTGAAGGAACTCCTTTTATGTTTGTATAGTGTTTATTAGCTGACAAATTGTAAATGCAACCTTGTGATCTTTTTTTCTGACAAGGGTGTTTGAATAGTTTAATTTCCATAATATGCGCTAGCAAACAGTAAGGTTTTTGCTGAAACGTAAGAGATGTAGCTGAGTGCACTGTCGTTTCCCAAGAGAGAAGGTGAATCCATCTTTGGTTGTGTCATTTCACATCAGGCTCTCCCAAACACTGGATTACATATTCTATCAATCTCCAGTGGGGAACAATCCTGCAGAATGCCCAAGGGGACTGAATAGATGTCTAGTGACCTCTTAAATCATATGAAGTCACTCGGATCCCATGCTCCAGCTGCCTTATGCAACACTAGAAGCTGCTCAATTTCATCTTGAAATTCCTGTCTTTAGTCTGCTTTCCTTTCTCCCTCTTCCAGTTCACTGGTTAACTGGTTTGCATTCAAATTTATGGGTGGTGGGATGGGGAATAAATTCCACTGCTCTATTTTCTGTTGGAATGGAAGGGCCAAATTTCACTTCAGGTCTCCCCTAAGGACTTGCAAATGAAGAATGAGGTCTTTTTTGGCTTTTCTTTCTAATTGGCAGCTGAAAAAGTAAAAGGTAGTCACAGCAGTTCCTAGCTGGATGGAGCCAATTGGAGTTGTGAATGATTTAGGAGTTGTACTTGCAGTGCTGAGCTTCCAGCTGCTTTCTCTACTTTGTTCAGGATGGAAATGAATGTGTGGTCCTAAACTAATGCTGTCTGCAAAAAGCAAAGCATTAGGATGACTGAAAGAGGTCTCTAATGCCGATAGGGTTTTGGTCCTAAATTCTAATCCATCTCTGCCAATCTTTCTTTTTTTTCCTCTTTATGGGATGGTGTACTTCTGTGAAGGGATACTACTGTAACATTTTGAAAGCAGGGAAGACTATGTAAGTGCTAAGTCTAGTTCTGTGGTTTATTTCTGTAGGAGAGAGGTGCTGTCTGTGCCTGCTCAGATAAAAAAATACTGTATTTGTGTAGTAATAAAGCAGCATTTGACTGAATTTTTTTGTGTGTGTGTGTGTCAGAAACCAAATGTTTGGCAAAAATGAAATCCTGTTTTTACCCTTGAGTCAATTCTTAGCAGAAAACTTCATATTTGGGGGGAATAAATAGAAACCTGCCATGCAATCAAACTTACTCCCATGTCTAGGTGGGCTATTTTAAATGCTTTATTTCTTGTTTGTAAAACTGCTTTTCTTTTGAGCTTATCAATATCCACATAAGTCTTAGAGGTCAAATTCTATTCTCAGAAGCACAGGGTCAGCTTTGTGCTGACTCCCTGCTTGCAGAAGGGAGATTAGAGCCTGTGGGAGGTAAAATGGTAGAGTTGGCTGCAGAAGCACAAAGCTTTTTTTCTACTCCCAAAGGAACAGATGTAGATCTGAAAATAGGCAGGTGGAAACCTGATGTCCAATGGCATAATTACTCTAAACACAGGAAGCATGTTTTTTGGTAGTGTAACTGTCATTTTTTACCTTTAAAAGTCACCATTTCAGCTCCTATGGAAATCCTTGTGTCGCTTTGTCGTGTTAAGAATATTTTAAGCTGCGCCTTGACAGCTCTGTCTTCAAGGATGCTTTGCTGAGCCATCAAGGGATGCATGAAGGAGCAGGCTTTTGGAAAGGGTCAGCTTTGCTTTTTATAGATGAGCACTCAAAACAAGGGAGAAGATAACCTTAACATAACAAACTTGTTTGTGTAAGGGCTGTATTTCAATAATAGCTTGTATCCCTGTAAATCTTGGCTTCTGGGCACAGAATTTTTTTTCTTCAAGTCTGGGTAGACTAACTCAAGATGCTGATTACAATGTGAAGTTTGTAGTATGTCTGGATGGTTGCTTGCAGACAGACCAGTGCCCATTTTACTTGTGCTGTCAGCCCGCAGAATAAAGTGAACAGTGCTTTACTTCGGTATACCTGGTTAGCTGAAGAACAGTGGCTTTGGTTCTGTGCTTGCATATAGTAAGGAGTGTAGGCAAAACAGTTTCCTCAGTAAAAGGTCAAGGAATGGGGCTATATTTTGTGGACTACTGGTTCTTTATGCTGTGTTGGGCTTAAATGCTGGCTGTGCTCCCAAGAGGAGAAGGCAAATTTGGAGGAAAAAGTTCTTTGAGCAAATTTTCTTCCTTAACATTGAGAGAAAAGCAGTTAGCTGACCTTGTTGAGAGGTGGCTGTGTTGCTTGTTAACTGCTACCTTGTACATAAATGTTGCTACAACCCAGAGATACTCACAGCAGGGGTGCATCTTAGCATGTTATACTGCTGCTATTCTGTATTAGATCAGAACAACGTGTAAGTTGTACCCTCTGCGAAGGCGGACTTTCATACTGGGAATTAGGGGGAGACTGTCTTTTCCACTTAAAGGAATTGGGAGATGTCAGTTTTTGCTTTTGCTTGTTCTGTGTGTGCTACTGTGTACATGGGCCAAGTATTCTAGCAGCGCATTGCGGGTCATGCTGAGTAGGCTAATGCACCCTGTTGCTCTGTTGTCTCTGTTTAGATTGCATCTGCTATCCAAGATAACCTGGATATCTGTACTGCAGTGTAGACAAACCTTTAGTCCCTGACTGCAGTGTTGTCTGGCTACTCCTTTATCCTAGATAAGGTTGTGGTCTAGAAGACTACTTGCTCTTTGGCTACAGTCTGTTCGCATCCTTTCAAAATGTGATGGCACCCAGTCACGTGCCCTCACAAGTATTAAAGAACAAACACTGGTGTTTGCCAATGTCTGACTTAAAACTGTGACAGGAAGGCTGAGGTTTGCTTTCAGAACAAACAGTATAGAAGAAGCCTTGAATTAGACTGTCTTGGGGTGGGTGGCATGAAGGGTGTTGGAAATGGATGGGTTTTGTGGAGGTTTTTTGGTAATCTGCTGTCTATGCCATGTGCTCAAAGCTACATTTTGTGTCTCTGACAATGGTCCATTTGCAGTATGTGTTTGGTTCTGAATGACTATCTTTGAGGAAATGTGCTGCTTTTTCATTTTAATTTTTTCTTCCTCTGATTAGGGTGGGGCATGTCAACCTACTAAAAAAATAGCCCACCAGCTTTCTCTGACATGCATCGTACAAGTCAGTCTATCCCCTGAGACTTGTCAGCCAGAGGATGGGATCTAGCGTTTCTGTCAGAACGGGAACTCTTAGGTGCTCTACTGAACTGTGGTAAAATGTAGGCCCAGATATCAGAGTCTCAGGCTACACAATGGATTTTTGACTTGATTACAGTTAATGAGAACTTGGTGTCCAAATCCCTAGGGCATGTTTTTGAGGAAGGAAAACTTAGTCTGTGGTCACTGAATTAAGACAGTGTGCAAAAGCAATGTAATCGTGGTCAGGAAAAGAGGATCACATCAAAGTTGTGAGCTTGTATTGACAGAGGGGAGTAGTATGCTCTACTCAGAAGTGGTTTAATGCTAGAACAAACCTGATTACTCATTAGCCTGCTCTAGCTCAGTACCTGTCTTCTATATGTCATTTTTGTCTGGTATATGTAATCCTAGTGCCCTAATATCTCTGATTCTGGGAACAAATAAATACCTAAACCCCCAAGGAACTGTAATCTTGCTGCAGATGGTGGGGACAGATGCACAAAACCTCTGACCCTCTCTAAATCCCTCTGTAAACAGAGGAAGTATAAATATTTGGACCACTCCACTGTAAGATTCAAGCTACTTTCTTTTCACTGCCAGTACTGTGTGTTTGGTAACAATGTGGGACTCAGTCTAGGCACCCTCTTTCTATAGCAGACCCTTGTTCTGCTGATGACGGGTTTTGTTTTTACCTTCCACATCTGCAGCCCTTTGGTTTTTTGTTGGTTTGGCGGCGTCTTGCCATTCTCTTAAATCCCTCTTTTAGATTACACTGCAACCCCCCCCCGCCCCCGCGATGTGGAAGAGGGGTTTCTCCAGGAGTGGCTCTGAGGGGATGGATTGGAAAGCAGAGGGAAAGGAAGATCCCTTAAGAAAAGAGAGCTGCTGCTTCCTGCCCTACAGCCAGAAGAGGGTTAACAAGGCGCACAGCTCCTGTGCAGGCAGTGTGCGCACTTGGCAGCGGGAGATGTGTTACAGTACGAGGGGAGCGGAGCAGCTCTCTTCGGTTTGCCGGCTGTCAGGCTGACCCCGCATCTCCGGAGCCGGTGTCCGGCTGGCACTGAACGGTCCCCGCCTCCCAGCCCCGCATCCCGCCTCTCCGGAACGGGACCTTCCCCTCTTCGCATGCTGCTGTGAGGCGCCGGCTGGCTGATGAATGAGTGCCGCTCCGAGCAGAGCCAGGTAAGAGAGCCTTACTCTTGTTCCCCTTCCAGCCGGCAGTCAGTGGCAGTACTGGAGGCGCTGGGTTTTGATAGTCGGTGGGAAGCCAGGCAGATGCATGACGGTGCTGGTGTCTTAGCGTGGAAGAAGAAGTACGGGTCTCTGGGGACGCTGTTGTACTGTCCTCTCTGGAGGTGTCTATGAGGGGACTTGCATCGTCTTATCGGCCGTGTTCCCTATTTGAAGCACTGAAGTTACTGCAAGTCAATAGTAAAGCTATTAACATGGACTGTTGAAAAGGCTGTGATGGGAAAGGTCAGCTTGCATTTTTGGAGGGATGAGAAATTCTGTTACTTTTCGCTCGTTTCATTTCGCAAGATTTAAATGTCTTTGAAGCAGGTCTTTTGAGAGTCATGGTATTAAAATACTACACACCATGTAAGAATAGAAGGCATATGTCTTTTCACACAGGATAGTATGTTCAAATAACTGCATATGTAATAACATAGTATTTTGTGGACCTCCTGGATATTGCAAAACACTTGTGCAGATAATGCTTCAATTTAAAAAACAAGATTTTTTGCTTTGTTCTCATATCTTTCAGTTCTGTGGGGTTTTTCCTCTAATGTCTTAGGGTTTTTTTTTTTTTAAAAGAGCTTTTAGCTCTGTCAGTGCTCCTAGCTTGCACACTTAAGTGATTGCCTTGGAAATAGCATGCTATATGTGAGTTAGGAGGCTACTGAACACAGCATGTTAGTCTAGCCTTCTCATTTTTGAGTTGTCAGAAAAGCTATTGCAACAAATTAATATCAGTCTGACCACACTTTTCTTAGATAGTTGTCTATGTGCTTTTAGCATTAACTTAAACAAGGCTCCTGAATATCTTATGTAATTCATACATATACACATATATGTATAGCAGGAGGCATTACTTAGCATGGTAAACGAACAGAGTTGCCAGAAATCCCTGGCTGGAGTGTGGGCTGAGCTAGACAAGGATTTTGACTGCATGTTGATTATTCTGTGAATACACTCTGCTCATAAAATGTATATGTGCCTAATCTTATTAATAGTGATCCTTCTCAGAAGTGGGCATTAGGCCTTAAATAAAAGATGACACTGTTAATCCTGGTTGTTAGCTGGCTGTGATTCTTTGAATGTCTGACAAAGAGAACATTTATAAAATATTAGCCCTGCATGTTTACAGGTATAGAGTGAATGCAGAAATTGGAAACTTCATAAGCTGATGGAATTCTGATAGAAATGTCAAGGTCTGAAAGAAAAAAGCAGGTGAAACCTTGATTTAAGGTCTAGGAAGCATTCCCCCTGTTTTTTCTTTAGTCTTCTCCACAGCTTAGTGTCTTGTTGCTTATAGCAATTGCCAAGTATGTAAACTGGACTGAAAGAATACTGCCATTTGTGACCAGACCTGATCTGCTTGTCTTCCTTTTATTTAATAACAAAATGTTGCATCATGTGATATGTAATCCGTTGTGCCTGTTTGCATGTTTCGTGAAAAAATGCTGAAGCAAACAAGAAAAAAGGAAATTTAAGGTCAATATGGAGAGATCAGGTGCTGTTTCCATGGTCTGCTTTTGACTTTTCCCATATAAGAAGCCTGAAACAACAGGGTAAATGTTAAATAAGAGATTTGTTACAGAATTATATGACTTGTCATGTATTAAAGAATGACTGTGACTTGGATCTTGCTTTATCTGGATTACGTGACCTCTGAATCGTTCTTGTTTCTTTTCCTTTGCAAACTGTATTCAGTGAATACTAATGACAAGGCTGGAGCTCAGGTTTTGGAAAACCAGAAGCTTAAGGCTTGAAGCTCCTGTTGCCCTTTTCTTCCCTAAGCATGGAAGCAGAGGAGTGAATGCTTCAATCTGTGGCCTATCCTGAAAAGAACATGGTCTCAACACTTTAAATCATCAGTTTTCTTTTCTGAATGTAGATGTTTATGATAAAAATTCATCTGGCAATTTATCAGTTCCTTGCTAGGAAGTCAGAGATCAAGGACTCCTAGACAAAAGAATGTTAGGAGGGAGCACAATTAGAGCACCACCTAATGATGCTCTTGAGGGTCCTGTGTGTGCCAAGGAGGCATGCTGTTGAGGTTCCTCTCGGAGGATGTAAGCAAAAATCTGAGCACCTCAGGTAACACCACGTGGCTGGGGTGTCTATTAGAACAGCACAGGAGGTTCCTGGCTTTCATTTACTGAGCAGGAGCTAAGAATGCGTGCTACTTAAGTACAAAATACTGCTGTAGTTAACGTTCCCTGGCTACCTTGAAATAATCCACACATGCTGAAGAAATGTCTGATGGAGTTTCTCCATTTTTGAGATGGCCCTTGCTGTGGAAAACAGAGAATCCCCTTGTTAGCCATTAGCACAGTTTCCTTGGGGCAACAACAGCCAGTTGTGTCTGCTGCTGGAGCTAGCCTGTCCCCCAGCTATGAAACTGAGTGCTAGTGAGGTCTTGGGGAGAGATGGTGGTGTAAATCATTGGGCTAAGAGGAGATGGGAGGCCTGTGCAATGGCATAAAAATGTCTGTATGTGGCAGTGGTGGGGAGAAGAACCTTGAAGAGAGGTTGAAAATGTTAAACTTGGGAATGTACGGGCTTTAAGTTGTGCACCCCCCACACCCCTTCAAACACCATGCCTTATTGTTGGCTTAAAGTGTCTTTTTCATTTAAATTTCACAAAGGAAAAAAGTTTCGGCTTGTTCACTTAAGGAGTGTATTTTGACCTCTATCAGTACGAGCTGGAATATGTACTATGTATAACTAAGTGATTTCTAGAGTGAGGAGATATTGATGGAGAGGCTGCCAAAGGGCAGAAGATGTGTGGTTCTGATTACCTTGCATCTTGAAAATATTATGAATCTTGAAGGAGGCTGTCATCCCCAGAAAGAAAAGTGCAACACCTGATGGAATAATCTTATTGTATGTTTGGCTAAACTTTCTATGAAGGTTTCATTTATAAAAAGACAGAATTTATAATTGACAGTTGTTTGGGAAATACTATGCTTATAGCTAGACTGTAATGTGCCTATATCAGAGGTGAATTTGAGCAGTAAGCCTGAGAACTTGTTCAGTTCTACATAGAACTGCTGTTTACTATTTCTAAAGCATCTGTTGCTCTTTAATTACAAGAATGGCTTCGAAATGTCTTAATGTAACAATGACTGTCCACACTCCTTTTTTTTTTTTTTTTTTTTTTGCAAACAGACCTCTAAAGCCAAGCTTTTCTCTTGAACAAAATTTGATTTATAGAGGTGCTGGAGTTCTGAGCTCTTGGTTAAAGAAGAATCTTAAACTGATTTGGGGATGAGCAGTGATGCGAAACAGCAATAGTAAAAGGCACTGTAGGAGAAGGAGGGACAAAGCGTAGTCTTACCTGACGTAAGGAATACAATCATATTTTTGAGCTTTCATGGCATGTCTTATTTTTTGATCAAAAATAAAATTGCTGATTATAACACTGTATCTTTGGCAACAGGTGTTTGTCTGGCATGCCTGTGGTTAGCATATTCTTTTAGTGCATCATGCTTAACAAATGCTTCTATATGCATTGCTCTTGTGTGTTGCAGAGCAAGATGCCACCTCGTTTTCACCTATTGTCACATCTGTCCTGCATGCTGCAGTCATGTGAATCTGTGACCTGTGTAGATATTCTCCTGATACTACATATTGATGCTCACTTGCCCTATGTACTTCATGGCTGTCGCAAGCTACTTAATGCAAAGGGTTGTGGTACACAAGTTGATTAGTAGCCTACTCTGGAAATAAGAGATCTCAGGTCTCGGAACACAGTTGCATACTGCAATAAGTTTCTATGGTAATGAAAAGCAAATCACTCTCCTGTGCTTCCATGCTCTGATAAGTCTTTATTGGGGAGGCAGGTGCAGGGTGAAGTTGAAGACATAGTTTCAGTCCTGTAGTCTCTGAAATGAGCTACTTCCTTACAGGAGATAAGGTCAAACAATATGCAAGCTCAACTGGATCAGGTGTGCATATGGTGAATTTGATTGCATTTCATATGTACAAATTAACAACTGTGAAACTATGTCCTTGATCTTTAAGGCCTTGGGCTTGTCTACAGTCTAGCTATTCATGAAAGGCAGGATCAAGCCTGCTGTTCTTGGATGGCAGATGAACAGTAAGATCTATATTTTTAAACTTCTAATTAAAGATACGACAGGTTGGTTAGAGAGCTAGCACAGGACACTTGGAGGCTTGAGTGTTGTCCCTGCTCCATTGTAGAAGACTTCTGGAGTGACAGTAAGTAGGTCACTTAAGGTCAGCCATTTTGAGTGTGCTGGTGTTGATTTCAGTGGTATCTGAGTGTCAAAATACTGTTGAATGAGGGTGAGCTGTGCTGGCCCTCAGCCTCTGGCAAGGAGGATGCCAGCATCATCCTAGAGGATGTTGTAATGATAAAACCAGAACCAATAGGGAAATGCTCTAGAGTTGTAATGGGAACCAGATGAACGACTTAACTGATAGGCTCAAGTTGTTATTGCTTCTAGACTAGTGCTACAGTGGTTTTTTTTTTTTTCTTCTCCTCTTCTCCAGACTTCTTAGGTTTGCTTCTTTCAGACAGTCTCTTCTCTTGTGTGTGGTAACTGTACCAACGACTGCCTCCAAGACCTTAAATGTCCTGGACCCCTTAACTTAGCTTTGAATTCTTTGAGGCTTCTTGCTATGCCATTCCTATGTCTGGTTATGGGATTTGGCTTGAAAGCTTGAAGTGAAACAAAATGGTAGCCCTGTTGCCTGTGGCAGTGCCTGCTGATGTTGTTCCAGTTCAGAGAATTACTCTGTTATTGTTTGTCTGTTGCTTGTCAGCCTTGCACAGTAGTGCTGTGGATTTGTAAATATTTCCCTGCTTCTGTGGGATGTTACACTAATGTTACTGTGGGGTTCCTTGAGCCACTGAAGATGTATGCAGTGTAATCAAAATGCAGCATTCTACCACTACAAGACTGCCAAAATGTGGATGGTATCCTGTGTAGTGTCTCCTGTCTGTAAACCAAGAAGAAATAGCATGCTTTTCAGCTTACTGTTCCGAAGCCTATCTAGTTCCTGTTGATCCACAGTTTTATTAGCTTTATGCTATTTCCAGCACTTCTCTTACATGCCTACATCTTTCTGCATCCTTTTTCCACCCTTCCCTCCTCCGTTGGATGTTTGGCAAGATGGACACCAAGGAATTGGGCTTTTATAAGGATGATGATACTTGGCTTTCTAAAATAGTTTAAAATGGGGTGACTTTTGTAAGGGATTGAAAATGTCACGTTTCTGGCCGTGTGTCTATATTTGCTGATGACAAGGAAAAATTTGGGGGTGGAGGTGTTTCAGATCTGGCTGTAGAACATCTTGCCTTTTTTGCAGATGAGGCAGGAGTAATAGATGAGAGTGACTGTGCTGTGTTCTAGCCTTGTAGCTCCCATGCTCTGTGCTGTTGTGTGTTAGGCTTTTCTACAACATACACCCAAATTCTGAACAGTTGCCCTGTATTTTTTCCACCACCTCTTCTTTGTGAGACAAATGCATCATATAGTGCTACTTGTGTCCAGTGCATACTACGTTGGAAGGAAGAGGGATTGGAAATGCCATTTGGAGATAATTGACTGTCTTTAGCCCTTATGTCTTCTAAGAGAAGCTAATGTAAAAGAACAAGCTGTTGTCTCTGCCTGTGGTGTGACACTTATCACTGTGACATGTGATGCAGTAGAAAGGACAGAGACCCGCAAGCTGTAGAACCTTGCTGCCCTTCTGCCCCCTTAAGCAAGGAGGGAACCCATCCAAAAAAGAACTGTTTACCTGATCTGACAGTTTTGGTTTTCAAGTTAATTGTATAAAATGTGGAACAGAGCATATACGGGGAAGGAAGATGCATCTTCCCTTGTACCTTGCTTGTCTAATGCTAAACTAATGAGGTAGTTCAGGACCCAAAACTGTGCCATTCAGAGGGAGCTTTGCTTTTGGTAGGACAGAACACAGCTGGGTAGGAAAAGGAAACGAAATGCTCAGTGAGCTGGTGGAGGCTGTAGTGCTGATTGAGTGTGATATTTCTGCAGATTTCTCTTACATTTCCATTTCTAACTAGGTCATTTACAGTAACCATGCCTAGCTGGCAGGCCTGATGACTGCAGTAGAGCCACATGTTTTCTCTATGCCAATTCTTACTTAATGTATAAGGTATTTATTTTAAGCAGCTCTCGTGAAAATCTGCAGTGGGGGTCAGGAAGAATAGAACTGGCATGCTTGCAGGTCCCAAAGTATATATGAGGTTATTTGATGATACTACAGGAAAAACTCATGCCTGGAACTGTTACTCTTTCTTACATTTTTAATTAACTCTGTGGCAGGGGATGAGGACAAATAACCTCAAACATTAACAGATAATCTGTGTTGAAACAGAAGATTAATCAAGGAGCAGCTCTGGTGCACTGCTGTGATTGAGGTGAAACTGCAGAGTCTAGCTAATGACTGACTAGTTGGCTGAGGCCCGAGTCCTAGGAGAGAGCGCTAGTGGGTTAATATTGGGGGCTTTTTACCCAAATGATTTGTGATCTTTCAGCTTGCAGTATTTGCTGGCAGAGTATTTGTAAGTACTAGAAAGAGAGGGACATGGGCAAAGTGTACTTATTCCATCTTAAGTTCCTTGGAGCAGTTATTTCTGTGCCTGCAATTATCTGTCTGCAAGGCACTGAACTGTGACCTTGGATTGTAGTTTCTAGAAACTACCACAGTACAACTAAGTGTTGCAAGGGAGAGTGCAAGTTCAAATAAATTACTTTGCAAAAAGATGGCTTCTTCTAGACTATGCATGAAACAGCCCACATAAAAGTACCTAGCATGATAAAGGGCTAGGAAGGTCGCCTTCAAAGATATCTCAAAGCATTATGTGCAAATATGCATGTATTTGTCATAAGCTTTTTAAAATTTAGGGAGATGTATTATGTCCTGAAAAGAGTTCCTGTTTGAAACACCTACTAACTACTGTTATGTCTGTAGTATAGTAGACTTCCTTAAAACATACCACTACCTTCAAGAGAATAGAGAACTGGCTTTACATAAGTGACTAGTCGCACATGCAACAAGATGTGATTTTATCATGAATTTTAACAAGTTCCTGTGGAGTTAGACATGGTGATTCTCTGTTTTAAATTCACCTTCTCAATCTGAATTATCATTTAAGCTTTCAGGTTGCTGATCAGGATACAGGTATTACTATGTTGTGATCTACAGATGCAGATTTGTTGGTCGAGTGTTTTCACGTTTTAAAGGAGGATTTACATTTCAAGGTACACAAAGCGAGTACTGCTCCTATGGCATCTGTGGATGCACCACTGTAAATGTCTGGCTATGAAAACAGCTTGATCAAGTCTGATATTGTCACGTACATATTGAAAAGCACTATCCACTTCTTCACTTGCATGATACTATTAAGGGTATACTTGGATGCATTCTTTGAACACCAGTGCCTTGCTCCCCAGGTTTGCATGGTATTTTGTAGGGTATGTAAACTGGGAAAGTTGCATCCAGGTAGCATTTTATGATACAACCCGCAATGTCTGGGCTACGTGTGATGAGATGTGCTTGCTTGTGTGATTTTGGTAGAGCTTAGGCAGGCTAAGACCTGGCACTGTGGTGTTGGTGTGATGAGATGCACAGGGTATCTGTGATGCTAAAACTAGCTCTGTGCCCAATAAATACTGCAAGGAGAGAAACAATC
The DNA here is from genome assembly GCA_034782735.1 of Sagittarius serpentarius. NCBI lineage: Eukaryota > Metazoa > Chordata > Aves > Accipitriformes > Sagittariidae > Sagittarius > Sagittarius serpentarius. The sequence continues at coordinate 671,902 of JAVKLA010000081.1, forward strand.
AGGCTTGAGTCCTAGGTTGCTTTGAAAACTTCTTTTTTAATGCAACCCTAAGGGAATAAAATACTGACACATTCAGCCAAGTGAGGCAAGCTTCACGCAGATTTCTTCCTCTTCTGCTGAGAGACTTAAGTAATGTATTTATGGCAAAGAGACTGAGACACTATTTCTATCACCTGGTCTCTGTCTGTCTGTTGTGTATTCTCTTTCTTTGCTCAATTTTAGTTCCTGTCCCTTCAGCTGTCCGTTCTTTGAAGTCAAGGACATCTTTTCTTACACTTTGAATCTGTTTGGTCTGCATTTGCCTGCTAGATGCAAACCCATTTTATGTTGCTAGTTTTAGTCTTGCAACCTTAAATTCCAGGCAGAGAAATGAGAGCTCTGTTAGGCTTGGCCTTGATTAGCTATTGCCTTTCAGTGATGATGCTTTTCCCTAGCACTTCTTATATCTTACAGCCTCAATGCTTTTTATGCTTTCTCTCTTCTACAGGTGAGGAAACTGGTGGAGAAAGAGCAAGGCATTTGTGTAATGTCAGGCATGTTTAAAGGCCAAGTTTTGAAAACTTGGGAGTTCTCCCTTTATTGATAGAATTTTGTGGCCGTTGCTTGTAAATGACTTGGAACTCCACATTAAGGTGTCCAGAACTATGTTCGCTTTGCAGTATGTGCAGTTTTGTTTGTGGACTCTTGGGTCATTTCCCTTGTAGGGTTCTTAAGAAGCATTTAAAATATTAAAAATGCCTATGGGTGGTTTTCATAAACTTGCTGTGACATGCTCACAAAAAAGCCAGTTCAGTAATTACCTGCCTTATTGTGAATTTGGAAATTTCAGTAAAGTGGGAAGAGAACTTGGACTTGCTGTAACCCTGTCCTGAGTCTTCAAAGCGTAACTACTAGAAGGGTCTAACTTCTTGACTAAAGAGCAAGAGGTTAATTGGATGAGTAGAGATAAAAATGAGTAGTCTGGTGACAGTAGTGTGCTCAAAACCCTGAGCAAACCCAGGCAGGTTTACCAGCAGCCTTGCTGTAGAGAAGGTTTTAAGACTTGGTTTCCTGATAATGCCAGGTCAGTGATCATGCTTAGGACTTACAGACTGTGCTAGAAAATGCTCTTGAATCAGGATGCCTCAAAGCGGTCAGCAGGATGGAGATCAGTGGGATGTTCATTATGCCTATGTGATTGTTTGCTGTGATGTTTTCCATGGTTATGACTAGTCCAGCCCTAATGAAAAGCATGGAAAAGATGCCTTCTTTCCATAATTGGTTCCACCCTTTGTACTGGGAAACGCTTACAGAATAATCTGTTTCTGACCACCAGGATGAAAATTGCAAACTGTATTTGGATACAAGTTTTACAACATGGTCTTAATCCTTATTTGTGCCTCAACCCCAGACCCCTTGCCTACCTCTTCACCCTCAAATTCACCTGCGTTACGACTGAAAAACATCCACATAATAGTCTTGGTTCATTTTTATCCTGTTATTCCATGTGTCACACTCTGGAGACCTCTTTAAACAACTCTGTTTTACCATGAGTCACTGCAGCTGTCATCCAGCCAAGATGTATGCATATAAACTTTTTATTCTAGCCTAATTTATCAATTTCTCCTCTATTCTTCCTGATTTTTCTTTCTTCTACCAGTTTTCTTTCCCCTTCTAATATTTAGCTTTTCCTGGCTCTGGGGTACCCAATAATTAACCAGTATTTCACACTTTGATTTCAAAGTCTTACGAGTGGTTGGCAAGATAAAATTGGTAGACTGGAAACATGAGTTCCTTGGGTCAAGGGAATTTTTGTAGCCAAATTACTTGGTTCTGCCACATTTTCCACTTGGTGGCAAAGTTGGCTAGTTTCCTGTGGATTTTTTTTTTTTAACTGCAGAATCAGTTACCAAATTTGTGATATCTTTTTTCCTTGGGTTTCATTTTAATCTCTTTCCTTTCTTTTACAGGATAGGAAAACCAATAGGTAACATGCCTTTAATCTCATCTGAAGTGAACATCTGTTCTTCCTTGCTTTTGCCAGAGAAAGCTTTGGGGATCCAGGCTAGATAGAGGGGGGGGAGAATCTAATTATTTAGTATTAGATCAGGCTAACTGTTGAAAGACTTACTTCCCTCCTGTGTGACAAGGGAGAGAAAGGAAAAAAGACTCGTGTGTGCAGAGGATCTGGGCTACCTTGGTAGTCTGAGAGAAGCTCTTAATTTTATTTTAATGAGACCTTGGGGTACAAAGGCAGCTGTATCTGATTTGTCACTGAGCAAAGCTGGAAGACAGCAAAATGGGGCTAAAATGTCCCTAAAGCTCTTAACTTTGAACATTTGTGAGGCAGTCTGCTCCTCTGGACTGCGAATGTTTCAGCTTCTACCCTGCTAGGAGATCACTCGATACCCATATTTTTTGGCTCCTTTTGAGCTGTCTGTGCAGTGCTATATGGGCCTTTTGGATCTGGACATACTCTATCACCATCTGCACCAAGTGCTGCCCCTGAACTAACAAGCCTTTAGAGAGCTCAGGGGTGTTTGTGCTCCATTTCCAAGCCCTCGCGATCTTACGGCTAGAGTAAGCAGATCAGGCCAGCTGTATGTTTACTATTTGTGTAGGTAAGCCTTTTATCTCTTAAAGTATCTTTGAGGAAGGGCCTGTATTTTATGAGTAGTTCAAATGTGAAGACATGGGCCCCTAGTACCTGCAGGAGCTCCTTGGCTCTAGTGCTGTACAAATGATAGCATTGTTCTTGTGTAGGTATTATCCCTGTGTATGTGGTGGGGGAGATGGACATGAGGACTTTTCTGGAGAACAGGAAATTTAACTGGAGCAGGAAACAAAAAAATTAGCTTTTTAATCTCAATAGTGGTTTATATGCCAAACTGTTGTCTCTTTCCAGCGGAGTACACTTGGTGCCAGGGCAGAGATACGGACTGCAGCCGGGGGATGTAAAGCCGAGCTCCCCGCTGCTCAATACTAACCTATGCAGCTCTATGGAAATCAATGGAGCTGCTCCACTTTATGCCAGCTAAGAACTTTTGCCTGGAGGGACTTGCTTTTTAATGTGGTCCTGCAGGGCTGTCTGTGTCATGGCAAGTCTGTGCTTTTATTTGGCCACATCTTTTCGTTTGTCTCTTAACTGGTAATTGCAGAAATTGAGACTGAACAGAGTAGGCCAGGTGGCATTAATTGACGGTATATCACTGGGTGTGAAGAATAAAATGCATGTAAGCCTTCCAGAGAAGGAATAAGTGCTTTGGCTTTGCTTTCTGCTGGCATTGCCATTGAAGGCGAAATTCTTTTTTAAACGGGTCTAGTGCTGTTCCCAATTTGGCTTTCTCCTTTGACTTGTTGAAATGTCAATTTATACCAAACAAAGCTGCTTCAATTTGAATGTTAAAAGGGAGATGGCTTAAGATATCTCTATTTAAACACTGTTGAGTACTCTGAGTTTAAATACTATGGAGTAGAAGGGTTTAGAGTGGCTGCGGATCTCAGTGCTACATGGGCAACAAAAGAAACCTTTTGGAGGTTTAAAACATGTTGTGAAGACCCTTTTGCTGAAGCTGATGTCGTTAAGTACTGTGGCTCAAATTCCAGGCCCTTGAAAAACACTCCTAACCCAAATGGGGCACAGTGACTGCTCTGTTTATTTCTAAATGCAGCTTAGTTTTTACACACCTGCTGCTATGAGATCGTGCAGTGGCTGCTTTAATCTGCTTGTTTTTAAGAGGCAATTGAGTTCTGCAAGGAGGGGTTTTAGGCTTGCTTTGTAGCTTCCCTTTGCCCCCCATTCGTAGGTGTTTTACAAAGTGTAGGAATCTAAGGAGTTTAAGGCTGCTCTGATGTCAGCCTGTCATTCTTCTGTGATGTTTATTGATGTTTTTTTTTCTCCTGTTACTCAGTGAAGGCCTAAATGAAATTATTCTGGGCTATAATTTAAATGCCAAGTGTAATTATTGCTGAAATTATCTGCTTACTAGTGCCCTTCACTCTCTGGAGATATCCCTTCATCCTGAAGGGTGAACAGAAACTGAGATGAGATCGCTTGAGGCGAAAACCTGTAAGCCCTGTTGGCAAGAGAGCATTTTCTCTTGCCTTCTTTTCAATGTGATGAAACTGTATATATGAGTATGTAATTTATGATTAAAGGGACTATTAGGAGTATAGGAGTAACTGAGTCTCTATGATATGATCTCTGGTGTAACCCTAAAAGAGGGCTGACGTTAGCTCAAAGTAGTCTAGGGTTTATAGCAGCAATCTGGGAGGCAGCACCTCCTGGGTGTAATGCCCTTCTGAAGATGGGCTTTGGTGACTGGCTGGATGATTCTGCACAATTCTGCACTATGCGTTCAGAGCAGATGTTTCTGGGGTTTTTTGCAACACAAGATTGCTTGAGAAAATTCACAAATTCATATGTTTGTGTCCTATACCTTGCTGCTGTGGCAGCTGTAAGACTATCAGCTCTGCTTCCTTAGTTCTAAAAAAACTCTACTATTTATAAAACCTGTGAAATAGCTTTCACCTAAGTGTATTTTAGTGTCTTGTGTAACAGTACTCATGAATCTTGCGGTGTATTGGTGCAATGGAGCAGGATTCTGCAAAACTGCCAGAGAGGATTTGAATCTGTTTTAAAAATGGGGATTGGGCATGTTCATTCGCTACGTAGTTTGGGAAGCATGAGAACAGCAAAGAACGTCTTGTCTTTTAACCTCTGTGGTGGATAGAGGAAGTACAAGACTCGGGCTTGTTTCCATAAGTACTTTGATAAATTGGCAGAGGCATCTAAAGGTCACTTCAATGATCACTTCCATGAGCCAGCAGTAAGAAAAGTTTCTGAAGGGGCCTGTTCCTTTAGGTATGCTTTTCATGGGTTGACGTATTGCTTTTTTTCCATTGGCTTCTGACTCCCTCCAGTCTCAAGAGGGAGAAGAAAACTAATCACAGCAACATAGCAAATCCATGTTAATAGTTTTACTATGAGAATGCTCAAAGATATGTGCTGCATATGTGTTTAAATATGAAAATAAATGGGGTAGAGTTTTGTTGACGACTGCTCTGAGTAACAGCTTGGCGTATTCAAATCCAAATGTGCTGCTTCCAAAATGTCATAAAATGTATGTGTAGCATTTGACTGTCTGTGTGCCATCTGTGTGTTTTCTAGTAAAGCTCTGAATAACTTGCTAATTGTTACTGTATGTTGTTCCTTTCTTTAGCACCTTTGGATCGTAAGCGGAATTCCTGAGACAATGTATGTTTTTTCTCAGGGGTTTAATTCAGCTGATTTTTCTGCTTTACTGGAACCCTTATCTGAGGATAAGAAGTCAGGAACTCCTACACCTACTGGAGTGTTTCAGATTAAGGACTGATCCCACTAAAAAAAGCAAAAGGCCCCCACTAAAAGGGGGAGAGCTCAGCTTCTATATATTGAGCAACAAAAGATGCAAGTTAATGCATCAGTATCAGACTGAAATAGAAGTAATGAAGTGATTCAAGGAGAGAAGGAGGGAGAGAACATAATGTAGGCAGTTTGGAGAAAATTGCTTAAGAGTAGAACAAATAAACACTTGAGTAGCCTGTCAAGGTAATTCTGTTCAGTGGTAGTAGTAAATCTGTTAGAAATGCACCCCTGAAGGATGGCTGCTTTTTTGGTTTGAATTTTGCTTAAGTTACTGCAAACCTGTGGACAATGTCCCACTGCTTGTAGTTCTAAACTACCATCTTCATGGTGATAATGGCATATAATTCTGCAATCAAGATGCTACAAACAGGCTATAAAGTCGAGTTCTCTCACTATGGGAATACTTGAATTGCAATGCTAGCAAGGAATATGAGTAACAAAATTATGAATTTGGAAGAAAATAGGGAATTTGCCATTGGGTGCTTGGGTGGGTCTCAGCTGTCATAGTATTGGTTGGGAGACTGCAATTAAGGGATACAAATTCTGTACTTTTGAGACTGGAAGGAAAAAACTTTGTGTATGTATATATTTCTAGCGAAAATATTGGTAGATGTTATCTGAAGAAAGCATCTTGCCTGAGGTCCTATCCAGTGCTTAACCCCTGAGTGCTGCACTATATACTGAATTTTACAGTTGTGAAGATTTATGTTCTACATTCTATGTAGACAAGAGAAGCATCCTCTAATATCTTAAATTTTCAGAACTGAGTAGGCATAAATACTTGGCAGAGGAATATTCTATGCTGAGGATCGGGGCAGAGTAAGCAGTACTTCTTTAGTTGTTGTCTTATTCTTGGCTGTTTAAAGCCACTTAATGGCTTGAATATTGTAAGTTCTGGGGAAAATGGAAAGGAATGGGTGAGTAAAGTTCAGACAAGCTGAAGAACTGGAAACATTTCACCAGGGAGATCTGCAAGGTAAATTACGTGTAAGTTTAGGGTTACAGGTGTGCGCACTTTTTTCTCATCTGTAACTGAGGCTGTGACATGTTAGAAAAACTTATTCCTCCTTGTGAATAAAATAGAACATTAGCTTTATGACACTGTCTGGACAGTTGCATCTGAGGTCTTCAATGCAAACCAAACTTAAAAGACAACAAAATGAAACACTCCTGTGAGATGCTACTGGTATTTTTAGTCATTGCTGCTTGGTATGTTTTGACCACGTGGTTGTCCATGTGGGTGGCTTGCTTCTGAATTAGAGCAGCACACAGGCAGATATCCCAATCTACTTATTGCTGGATCCCTGCACTCCAGTAAATGGGTGCTTCTCCAGGAGTATTTTAGTGTGGATCGGAAATAGAGTTTTGAATCAAAACTTCCAGTCTGACTCGGTGTGCATCACAGAGCATGCTATTTGCATAGCTGTGAGATGAAGCTAACTTGTAAGAGGTACTCCTTACCATAGAAGTGCATTCAATCCACAAGACCAGATAAAAAAAATAAATTGTACCTGGAATGTTGTCAGTAGCAGCTGTTTTTAGAGCTCTTTTCACTTCTGCTTCTTGCTAGTGTGGATGCAGCCAGTGAAATAACCTGTGTAATGTAGTCTGTGTGAGGTTTTTCTGCAAGTATGTATCTGTCTTGTTCTCTCACTGGTCTCACTGATTATTTTACTACAATTTTTCTTTGCTGAGAGAAGTAAAACATTTTCAGAGAAGAAACCCCTTCAATTTGTGATCCAAAGAAAACATGCAGTCTTGCACGAAGTTTGCTTGGAACTGAGGGGAAGCTTGTATTCCATGAAGTCAGACCCAAGTCTTATTGCAAACATATGCATTAAAACTATCTAAATGAGCAAATGTGTGCCGCTGTTCTTAAGGTCTTACCTGATAAAGGAATAAAAGGGCTGCTGTAGAGGCAAAACTCTGAGAAATTTTAGTGTAGTAGGCACTAGAAAGAATCGCCTGTATAGTCTTTACTATTGCTGCAGCCCCAGCTGTAGCATTTTCATCTGTTCGACACTTTCTGACCCTGTAAGTCATATTCCAAAACCTTAAATTAGCTAGAACCTAATCTTTCCACTTTGTCTTTACAAAAACAGATGAAACAGTTACCTTCTTCCTGTTCTGCTAAGTCCTGTAGTACACCTGGATTTCAGGCAGGCTGTTTATGCCATGCCCTCACTTTTTTCTGGCTCTTCTGTTGTCCGACTTCCCTCACCAGAAATGTGTTTGTGTGTGAGGCAGAAGCTCTTGTCTTCCACGCTTGTCAACCTGTTTCCAGATACATGACTCTGCTGTGTTCTGGACAGCACAACTAAAGTGCATACCCTTATAAAACCAAACAGTCTTTGAAATGCTTTCAGACTAGTATGCTAGCCAGTACAGTTCCCATCGGTGGTCCTCCCTTTGGTCATTCCATAGGGCAACTGTCAGGAGGTTGCAGATAAGTATCTATTGAGTTGATAGAGTTGGTTCAAAGTAGGACTTCTTCCTGCCCAAACCTATTTGTATGGCACATATCACGTATCTCGTTAATGATGCTCGGTGAGAATGGTTACTTAAAATATTGATCAGCCAGTTGTTAATTTTTATGATTGAATATACAGTTGGTCTAGGTGCAAAATGTCAGTTCTAAAATTTTGACGCACCTCGGTGTCTTGCTGGAAAGAGAACTGTGATGTAAACAAATTAAAAAATTGCATCTGTTTTCCTAGTGTTTCTGAATTAGACTTTGTAGAAGAACTGCTTGATGCTGCTGCTGCTTGTGCTGGAATAAAAAACAGCTCTGATGTGATGAATTCAGAAGATGCTCACAGCTTCCACGTTGTAGAAAATGTTTCTTTAACTTGTTAATTGTGGCAAGAAGAAAAGCGCAATTGCCCAAGAACTGAGAATGTTTTTCAGCTTCAGTCTGTACAACACTGATATCTTATGCCTATTTATACAATCCTGTAGCTGCATGATTGGCAGTCCAAGATAAGCAAAACTTGTTTGTGCTTTTGAGATGTGAAAGAGTGTTTATTAGAGGAGTACAGGTGTCTATTGAAGCTGTACGCAGCATAGTTTTACTTAGAAGGTGTTTACATAAAATTGATTTTCTTGACTTAGGTATTTGTTCCTTTTCATTTCACCAGCTCCTTATTAAAATTGTCTGAATGAAACCAAAGGCTCCAGATATTGACTTAAAATTGTAAACTTACTTTGAGTCTAGTTCTTGCTGTAATAAGGCTAGCCTTTTGCCCAAAGCTCAGCTTTGATTCTCTTCATAAGCACATGGTGAAAACCAATTCTGAGCTCCAAAGAGACCCAATTCACATAACGCTTGAGTTTTGGTGGCTCTGTTCCAGTGAACTGAAACTTGCGTTTTGTTTGTGATGCCTTTTTTCCCACAGGTTGGATTTAACGTTCTGCAGTGGAGAAAGAATTTTCCAGCTGTAAATAGCAGACCTGTTATAAGGGCTGGAGAGATGGTTTAGAAAACTGGATTTGGTGAAAGGTAGACAAGTAAGGCTATTCCTGAGCCTTCAAGACAGGGGACTTTTATAAGGAAAGTGTTATGTGAGTTAGGTTTTAGTAAACAGTGGGGGGGGATGTGAAATCAAGCAGGACAGGAAGAAGGTTGAGAGTTGTGGTGTAAGGTTGCAAAAACATGAAATAGGAGGGTTTGGAAAGCTGAGGGCAGCATATGGTATTGTGAATGCCTTTGAATTCTGGTCTTATTAGAGAAGTCTTGCCTCACATTAATGTCATGAAAAAAAGGAGTAGTTTCTGCGAGTGCTGCGTGTAGCCTGTTTGGCCATGAATTGTGATTGTGTGTGGTTTCACAATATTTCACAAGTTCAGGGTTGTGAACTACAGCTGGATGTTTCCAAAACAGTGTTTGAAGACGAAGTTCTTTTTAAGTAAATATAATCTGAGAGAGAGAAAGGAAAAGGGAAACACAGAATGGAAAAAAACTGAGGAAAAGGCTGAGACTACAACTCTGTATCTCTAACTCTGTACCTTGTGTAACTCTGCACAAAATGTTTCAACTCTCATCAGTGACAAAACAGCCAGATGCTGGAAAAGCTCTTTTTTTTTTTTTTTTTTTTTTTCTGAAGGAATGAGACACTGCGGTATCTGTTTGAATGTTTCCTATGCTTTACTTGCCCTCATCAATGCTTAACGAATGAATCGGGTTTTGGCTGAGATAATGTTCCTGTTTTGCAGCTAGGGAATGGAGGTGCAGATAACAAGCTGCTCAGATAGTTTCAAATAACCAGCATTAAATAATTTGAGGTTAGTGGACTAGCATGTGCTTAAGAATCAGGTTTGACTCATTTGCTCTAGGCTTCTGATCTATTTAAATGCTTATTTCGCCATGAGATAATGGCGTATGTTTACCTTGGAGTACCATAGAAGGGAGCTCAGGGTAACTGCATCAGACTTAAATGTTTAGGGTAGCAGACTCGGCCTCAATGACTAGAGCACAATACAGCAATAATACGCATTGCTATGGTTTAGTCTTCTGTCTTGTGAAGAAAATGGGATTTTTACATGAGATGGTGCCTGTTTCAGAATCTGCACTTCCAACACCACCTCAAAGAACAAATACTATATTTTTCAGGAGTCTCATACAGTGATATTTGTAGACAAGTGGGATGAAAATTTACCAGAAACTTCCTCCATATTTTTCTTTCAGAGCAGGCTTGCGGATTTGTAAGGTTGAGAAGAGTTGTGTGTGTGTGAGAATTTTTGGACCTCTCCTAACCTTTCTTAGCTTGAATGATATTTGATTATGCCAGGTTGCAGTGGACTGGCTCCTAGGTTTAAGAGCAGTATGGTGTATTATAACCATGTAGACAGATACTTGTACACCTCCAGTGCCTGTGGGCACTGTAATCGCTGGCCAACACCTGATCTCAATACGCCAGGAGTTCTTATGCCATTAGGTTTCAATGCCAGTGATGAAGTAGGTAGGTACTTTGAATGACAGCTTGCCTGGTTTGCATGGCTCTTGTTTTACATATTTAGATGATCATCTGTGTCTTCCCACACAAACCCCCTCCCTTCATCTCTTCTGACAGTCAGGGCTTGTTTCCATGGAGCTATTTCATCCATACCTTAGAAAACCTTTTTTCTGTTCCCCTATAGACATAATTTGAGGTTTCTATGGCAACATCTGAGAAGGGAAGGCCCATGATATCTTAAATAAGAACTGATTCTTGGTAAGCCCCATGTATGATTGTATGCTCATAACACACATGATGGCAGTGTTTACTGCCCTATTAGTTATTCTAGCTTATGTCAAATATGGTTGTTAAAAAAAAAAAAAAAAGCCTGAGGGACTGCCTGACTTAATAAAGCTCAAACTCTGAAAGTTACAGTTAAAAAAAAGGAAGGAATTTTGAGCAGTTAAACTTAACTGTGTCATGCTGTGTACAGCTGTAAAGACATTTGAGATCAGAAATGAATGGTGCAATGTAACTTCATTCAATGTCAGCAAATCTTCTAGAAGGATAGTAATAAGCCCTGTAAATCCATAAGCTTTTGTGTTTTAATATTTAAAGAAGTTCTAAGATAATATATTAAATGAATGATTTAAAAATAATTGAAGTGATTGTATATCTAGAGGAAAAAATAGTTTTTCCTTTAAACTTCCAATATTTATTTGGGGGAAGAAGGAAGGAAAATATTTGCTATAAATTATGTGAATGCCGACACCAACAACATTGTGTAATTTCAGGAGAATCAGGAAGCAGAGCTCATTTGTGTTGGAAGCAGAGCAGAGATCTGGAAATGACTGTAGTTGAAATTGCGGAGTCTGATCTGAGGCTCTGTGGCTCTGTGTATGGTGGGGCTGATATAAAAAAATCCAGACTGAAGCTGGTTAGAAAAAGCCACTAGACATTTTTTGGGAAAAAAAATGAAGGTAGGTCTTAAGCTACCTGAAACAGAGTTTTGCTGCATTCTCTCCTACAACACCCCTGCTCCCCAGCTAGCTATTTGAACTTCAGTTTGAACTGATTGGAGGTGAGAAAAATATAGTATGTGTAACAATAACTACTGATCTCTTATTTGTGTCACTTAAGACAAACAGTCAAGAATAGGCATGTGCTTCATATGTCTGCAATCCGCTGCACTTCCAGAGGTGTTTTACTTGGTCTGATCGAGTAAGATGGGAAGACTCTGCTAATGACTCAGAAAAGGTAGACTATGGCAAGTTTTGTGAGTTTGGGTGAAGTGCTGTGAGTGTCTGGAGGCGGATTAGCAACCGTTGCATGAAAGAAATGCCTGCAGAAAAATGATGTGAACCTTGGGAAACATGGGCCTTGAGTCTTCTGTTAGAAAACTATAGCTCTTTGTATTCTTGTCACTTGCCTTTTCTTGAATTGAAAAGTGATTAATATAGAGTATGCCCTAGTAAGGGATCAGTTTAACGTTCATGTGCATCTTTGCTACTTGGATTACTGACAGCTGTTGTTTCGCATTGTGAGCTTCGGTTCACTTTTTCCTCCCGTTTTGTGTGTATTTCGCAAGCAGCACTTGAGAGTGAAGAAACTTGCATATAAGCCAGATTCCTGCTGCAGTCCAAATGATAATTCCTGAGAAGGGGGGAAGAAACCCTTTCAGGCATATCCCAGTTTTCGCACATCCAGTCAGACTGCTGACCCCTTCTAGAGCGAAAAAGGATGTGTGGAATTGCTAGTTGCTTCTGATAAGTTGTATCTTTAATGTTCATTATGTAAGATGATCTCGCATCTCTTGCTGCCCTCTGTCCTAAGAACAGATGCTGCAGAGAAGTTGCTTCTTAGAGGAAGCACCATGTGAGGGACAATCTCATCATCAGTCTATGCCTGCAGGCCCGAGACCCACCTGACGGTTTCCTTCTAGTCCTTGTGGCAGCTGCTGTAGTGGCAGTTGCTGCTTGCAGCTGCTTTCTACGCTTGTGGAAATGCCAGAGCAAGCTGTTAACTTACTGCAGTTCTGGACAGATTAGGGCCAGTGTTATAAATGTGAACTTTGTTAGTCATAGCCTTGTCATTTGCTGCCTCTGGCTTTCAAATTGCTCTTAGGATAGCAGTGGGAAGAGAGCCGCGGAAGATCCTGCCTGATTCTCACACCTTATTCAGCAGGATTTCCTATGATCTAGTGATCTTCCTTACTCCACTTCTCCCCTCCCTCTTTTCTGTCCACATACAAATCCATACAGAGTGTGCCTTCCCTTCAAGACCACTGCAGCTCCTAAAGGTGATGAAATGAATCCAGTGCTGTGTTTTAGAGGCTTTCCTGATGAAGATAGCCACAGAAGACTACCTATGCTCTCTGTTTAACCCTGTAAGTGCTGCCACTACCATGTGCCCTTCATACTGGCTATTTGAAATGTATACTCTACTGAGCATTTAACTATTTAAACTTAGGCAATTTTAGTTGAAAAAAACGTATCAGCTACCGGAAGGGAGAAAAGTATGAGTAGAGGATATGCAACAGTGGGTATTGAGCAGGCTTGCTGATTGTAGCTTATGTTTTTTTATGGGAGGTTGTAAGGAACCATAGTAGCTTCCTTGATGTATTTGTGAAGGAAACAGCAATAAACGTGGAGGAGTTTGCTAGTGGAATTGGAGTGTCAAAGTGCTATACAGAAAAAGCATAATGATGTTATGTAGGCCAGTTTTGTAAAACACCGATTCTTGACCAGAGATACACAGGTGAAATGACTTTAGATACTGTTGTGCATACTATACATATTAGTCTGTAGTAGAAATGTATTTATATGAATGTTAGATGCCCTGTTATCCTCAAAGAGAAGTGGTGAGTACTTCTTGAGACAGATGGAATTAGTCAGAAAAGTACGAAGGGATCTCAAGAATGTGAGTTCATACAAGCCTTTTGTTGTTACTTTAATTGATGTTGACAACTTTTAGCTCATCGGTGGCCCGTTTGAGTGAAATAATGGTTCTTGGTCTCCTTTCTATTATACCTAGCTTAGGTTTAGTTTTGTGCTGGATGCCTGAAGTTTTCTGCCTGGGAGGTAAGTATAATTTTCTACACTGTGTAGAGACCTATGGCAAAGGTTGGACCAAGGATATACTGTAAGCAGAGTTATGCATAAAACCTATGCTTTCAGTGGTTATTGTTGGCCCCTAATAAGCAGATCACACTGATTGTAAGATGCTGCTTATGTCATCAAGTATCAGAAGTGGTCTTGGTGTGGCAGTCTTTGGGGAACTATGATTTCAGTTGTCATTTTGTCCTAACTGAATTGATCAGCCTTGGTTGGAATGTATCGCATATGCAAAGGACAAATACACCACTGAATGCTTCATGTATTTGTTAAAGTGCAATATAAATGGGAGAGCTGTCTGCTAGTAAAGTTGAAATGTCAAGCTACTACACAGAATAACCAGTATCAAGCTAATCTAGAGATCCGTTTTCTCTTTACCTTTTGGGGTCTACACTTTTTGCAAGTTGAATCATGAACAGTGCTGCGCTGCTTAGTATCTGAATCTGAGCTCCCTTGACTGGAACTGCTTAAATCAAAGGGTGGAAAAGACTAACTTCAAATGTCTTGCCCAGAGACAAACTTTTTAGAAAAAGTTTTAGACAAAAATCTGACTTTCTGGTAGAAGATGATGGTGATAATAAGACTTGTACTTGGGAGCAGCTTTAAAAAAAGGCTAAATTTGATAGTGGCTATATATTTTGTCAGTACTTCTTAGTGAAATTTTTCACTGGACAAATATTGAAACTGGAAAGGGGGAAAGTGAGGGTAGGAATATCCTGTTATTAAGATATGAGCTGTTCTAGAAAATACAGTGCCACAGCACCAAAATATTTTGTGCAAGCTTAGGATAGAGTAAGGAAGAACATACCTTGGTGGGCAAAAGATAACATACCTACGCTGACACGCTTAACACTTGAGACTCATGTGGAAAGTCCAAAAACATGAATCACCAGCCACAAGTGATCATTGCTTAGTTCTACATCTCCTAGGCTGAGCAAGCAAAATGATTAAGCATTTGCTGTTTCAGGTGCACCAGAACCAAACTGAGCTTTGCTTTAAGGATTGTTTTGAGATGGTTTTAAGTGTGAAACAGTGCTTTGAACGTAAGCATCTGGAAGCAGCATGGAGCCTTAAGCACACGTTGCAGGGCTTGTGCTTAGTGACTCAGAAGGAAGAAGGCAGTGTACTGAGTCTTCATTGCCATTTCTTGCAGAAGTATGGTTTTTCTTTGGCTCTAATCAATTTTTGGATAAAAATCCTCACCCTTGATCTAGCTCCTTTACAAGATGACACCACAGCAGAGGTGCTGAAGTAGAAATGAAATCTTTAAGAATAGCATCCTACAGATTTCAAGGTATTGTGTGGGTGTAAATCTGGCACCTAAGAAGTAGTTGTTGTGGGATGCAGTAGTGTAAATGAAAGGTAAAATAACTGCTGAAAGGAATGGTGCTATGTGTTAATAAAACTTAACCCCGGACACTGTTTTCTGTTCAGTATACTGCTATGTTCTGTATGGACATGGAGTTATCTTGCAATAATATAGCAGATTATATGCAGATTCAGCATTCCTTAAAAAATTGGTCTGATCTGTGAAGTACATAAGCAACACTAAGTGAATAACTTGTATTATGCTTATGTTTTCTATGTATTTATTGTGTGGACAGCTGACTTGCTATTCACAGTGTTAAAAACATAAAATGCAATTTTCAGCTGATTCCTAGAGGGCTGGGTAACTGCTTAAACTTCCTATTTGGTCATAACAGTTGATGTTTGTTTGAAATGTGTTATTTCTAATTCCTTGAACAGTTCTGCTTGATAACTTTGCAAAATCTGAGATGGACGAATGTTTTCAAACTCCACTAAATTAACATCTTTGAACACTCTCATGAAACTTTGCTACCTTTACGTGGCTAGAGAATATAAGGTGGTTTTGTGTCTTGGAAAAGCTTATGATAAAACCCATTAAAAATGCACTGAACGTATTCTGGTTTCTGTTGCATATTGCTTTTGAGGGAGGCGGGGACCAAAGAACATTTAGCCAAATGGAACTATTGTGTGCTCTTGAAACAAGAATGATCATGTTTGTCAATAAGATGATGGCTAAAGAGAATTAACTTTCTCACCTGACAAGTTTAGGATGCCGCGTGAACCACTTGCATGTAACTTTGAGAGGAAATGCTCAGATCTTTCCTGGAGTGCAACAAGGGACACTCGACATGTTTTGCTGGTAGTGTTTACTGCTGATCCCTCTGCTGCAGTCAGTGTTGGACTTCCACGGTCTTCGCACAATTTGTGTTGGCAGCCCTGAGCGTCACACTTGAATGACAAACTTAAATTTGTGGCGCCCAAATTCTGCACAGTAAATGACAGATTAGTGTCACATCCACTGCTGTCAAAGTTAAGAGCAACTCTATCTGAAATGGAGCGCATGCTGCTTCCTGGCCTCTTCACGACACCGAGGTCAACTGTGGTATTGGGAAGGAGACTGCGATGTACTGACTCAGCTTGTGTTGGCATTGCAGCTGCTTACAGGTTGCCTCTGGGCACTTTGTTCCAGGCTGAGAGGGAGCACTGCAACATTGTGCTCTAATTTTACTTCTTTATTTGTTTTACCTTTCTCTTGATGCCCTTCTAAGTGTGGTTTTAAAAAAAACTCCTCCAAGACAAGTGATTTGTGGTTTTTTTCTTGTTTTGGTCTTAATTTTTTGGCATGGGTGCCTTTGAGAAAACGGCTTGTGTAAGCACCTGCTGAGAAAGTGTATTCCTACCATGCTCACTTCAGTAAATATTTAATTCCTGCAGTTGCCTTTGGGTTTTATGTGGGAAACACCAGACAGCAGTGACATGAGTTGTAGATTCACTACTCCCAGGGCAGCGCTGACTTTTACGTTCACAAGTTTGGTGCAACTCCTCTGGAGAAGGACTGGTTTCTCTAGAGCCAAGAATCTCATTTCTTCGTGCATGTGAGTTTGCTTAAGTGATTCGAGACTGACAGATGATTATTTTTTATTTGTGACAGAAACCTTCTGGATGTCTTGAGCAGATGCTGTTGAATCCTTCTTAAGGGGGAGAGAGACTCAGCCTGCTCATCCATCTGTCTGGGCTTCTGCCTTATCATTAAGTGCTCTATATTTTAGACTAAGTGGACAGATCATTTTGATCTGAGCTGTTAGGAGATGTATTTTCATGTCTCGGGCATACAACACTTTGTGTAGGTATTTGCACACCTGATTTGTCCGTCCATCCAAGCCCGGAAGAACGGAATAGCAGCTGTTGCGTAGCACTTTATTCCACTGAGCACAAGTACCTTAAAAGGTGTGTTAGCAATTATTCTTATTCCAAAAACTTGCTTGGTACGGGAGTACAAATTTCACTGAAAGTTAGTGCTATAACACTTAAGGATTATCGGAAAATCCTATTGAACTATGTGCAGAAACAAAGTATATGAATACAAACAAATCGCTTCCCCTCCCCCATGCCTTAGTTTTATTAGGTAAAAGTTGGTAGAGGTATTAATTACCTGAGTTGTACTGGAGATGAAAGTTTAATTTGCTATCTGCAAACTTTCTCTGGGATTCTAATGGTAATTCTATATAGTGGTCTAAGCAAATGCTTGAAGCTCATGAGCTGCTTTCCAACATGCTTAAACCTAGGGATAACTTAAACGCAGTGATGTGACTTTAGAGACAATTCCACATCATTATGTAAAGATCAGAGATGCAACAGGTCCAGTCTTTCAGGTCAGGGATGAAAATTCTGATCGTTCTCTTTGGAGGCAGACTAAGTTGTAGCGGAAAAAAAGGAGGGTCAACAGGCCCCCAGGGTCTGTCCCACAAAAATGGAAAGAGGTTTGCTGCTTTCTTGGAATACACTTAGTATTTAAATAAAAAAGCTTTACTCTGAGAACTCTTCGGGAATTGTGTTGGGCAATTGGTAGCTGTCCTGCTGCTATCAGTACCGTTTTAACTATGCCTAATTATAAAGCCCATTGGTTATTTTAGATCTGAATCAACTGCTTAAATAAGCTTTGTGCCTTAGATTTAATTACTAGATGTTATTCAAATCAAGGGCACTGATTCATCCAAAGTAGGTAATCGCCAGATTCGAGTGTATTAAAGACAGACATTCATCTCATGCCTCACTGAGCTTCTGCTTACCCGGGCTTTTTCTTTGCCATTTAATCTGGGCTTTTTTATTACAACTTTATAAAGGTGTCATTGTGCAGTTTAGCCATAGGCAATCTGAAGAGAGGCCCAGAAATATAATTTTAAAATAATCTAATAAGTGTCATTGTTTGCTTGTATCTAATATTGGTTGGCTGGGAAGAAGTGGGAGTAAAATTGCATGCAGGCAAGAATGAATGGCAGATATATTTATAACTACAGAAAAGATTCTGCGAGGAACTAAGCGTTCATTCCTGCAGAGGTTATTGACTCAGATACTGAGTCTGGGCTGAATAATTTTGTAACTAAGAGTCAGAACTTTGAACCATGAATTTAGTTTCCAAAGATTTCATCTCTGCCTGCTTTTCAATTCTGTCCCAAAACGAGTAACATGGTTTGCTGGAATCAGCTTGTTCTACCCACCCCTCGCTACAGCTGGAATTTGACCCTGAGAATAAGATGTTTTTCTGCTTGTAAATTATTAGTTCAGTCTTTAAAATGTACTGTGTAGACTTATGTAAAAATCTAAAAAAAAAAAAACACCCCAAAACACTGAACACAAAAAAGCCAAAAAAACCTGAGATACAGTTCAAATGAGAAATGTCTTGGAATGACACTATTTCCGCACACATACACGCACCTTCCCTGTGTCCTATATCCTTCTTACTTTATACACGCTTCTAAAATTAGCAGCAGTTAATATTTTAACATCCAGAAACAGTCTGCTCTGAGAAAGGAGCCCTTGATTTCTAAATTCAATAGACTGGACGAAATGGGAGATGCAGACACTTTTGAAAGATCTGATTCAGTTACAGTGATTAGACAAAGATGATTTAGCTAGTCTGTAGCAGACTGAAGCAGGCTGAAGTCCTGATGTGCTTTCCTTTGTTTTAGTAGTTGTTGTCCTGTTTTACAACATACTTAGCTTTCTTACTTGCTTAGCAGAGCTATGAAAGAAGGAGCAACTTTTCCTCTAAAAGTTTGACACCCCCCCTCATTTTCGGTTTAAAACTGATATCCTTTTTGGTTTTTCTTTTTTTGTTTCTATTTTTTGAAACAGAAAAAGTTACTGAGGGGAAAAAAATATAATCAAGCCTGCTGTTTTATCTCTGTAGAATTCAGTTTTGGGGAAAAAGAAATAGTATTAACTCTGTAAAAGGCCGTGGGGGAAGAAGATTAAATCTGGAACTGAATTTTTCCTGGTGTAATTTCTTCGACTTCGTTGATTTATACCAGGGATTAAATTGTTCCTCGGCAAATGGTATGTACCACGTCTTGCATGCCTGGCTAGCAAAACCTGTCTGCACCCAGCTAGGTCCTGGAGCTTTTCATTAGAATGTCTGCCCAGGATGAAGCTTTTTCTTTTTCCCAAAGATTTTCTTGGAATAACCCTCTGAACCAGAAAGAAAAACAAAGGTCCTCGCCTGAGCTAGGATACTTGGCTGACTGTATCTCCTTCTCCTATGCCGGTCTGGTCCTTGATCTGCTAGTGCCTGCTCATAACCTTTTTTCCGTTAAGTGCATTTGACATAACTTCAGAACATCTTGTAAGCTGAGGCAAGAACCATGCAAAAATCCTTAAATTCTGTATGAGCATGCAGACTGATGATGGAAGAACATAAGATGAGCAAATGGAATGTTGGAAGAAAAACCTTTCAGCTTGTGAAGAAACCCTAGCGCTGAGGAGCTCGAATGCGGTTCCCAAAGTAGTTGAATAGGATCAATAGGTAATCAGAGTTCCCAGCTCTTGGAGAAAGAGTCGTTCTGTGGCTTATGGGTGACATGTCTGGCTTGGCCTAAGACTCTGCTGCACCTCAGGGCTTTCTGTTATTGTCCAGTGAAATGGTTGACAGATTTCTTGGGGTTAAAGAGACTTTTTTTTGTGGATGGCTTATGAATTTATGGGCTCTTCACAAGAGAATAACACTGTTGGGCATGAAAGTGTCTGGCAACATTTAGCGGCAGCTAACGACTTCAAACGCTTGCTTGCAATGTTGTGTTAAAAGTAATTCCTGTGCACGTGTATTTAGCAGCATCTTAGAGGCAAGGAATCATTTTAAAAGCAACCTCATGCTGACTATGTAGTATAAGCTAGGCTGTTATACTGCCTGCGGCTTCTCAGCCACGAGAGAGCAGCAGGGTCCTGTTGGTAAAGGGTCCTCTGGCAGCTGTTTTGTTTCTGCCATACTTAGTCTTCAGAGAATCTGTGGGGCTGCGGACTTTGGAAGGCACGAATAGGAACCCGGACCAAATATAAAATGCATCTCGTTTTAGGGAGTCGTGACACATCCAGGAAACCTCAGGTTGAACCAGTGATCCACAGTGGATGTTCCACTTAAATCACAGTCAAGATGGTGAGACATAGACTGGCAATGTGAATTTAAGATGTTATCTTTTCTAGAATTTGATTAGGTAACAAAAGCCCCATTTAGTTGCATGAAGGAGAAAGCGCATAGCCCCTGTACCAAGTAGCTTGTATCTTTTGGTGCTGTTATGTGTAGCTAATTTTGATTTTTTTTTTTTAGGTTATCTGTTTTTTTTCTCTTCAAGTAGACAGTATTGCGTGTAGTAGTGGCACATTGCAGTCATCCTGGCCCTTGGTTTAAGAAGGACTTAAAACATAAATTTGTGTCCTTGCATTCTGGAACTCACCTGTGACTGGAGATTATAGTAAGCATGTGGCAGTGGTCATGAAATTTGGTAGGAGCTGTAAACAAAAAGCAGGGACAAACAGCAGAGGATGCATTATTAAAGTAGTCAGCATTACGTTTAATTTGAGAATATTTTCCTGTTGTTCACAAATTCTGAGTTATAGTTCAGACATGGTAGGAGAGAAATTGGTGTCACAAATAATATAACCGGAGATGTTGACTGAGAAGTAAATCTCCCTGCCCAAATTTCATAAAGAAAAAACCCACAGGACAGTAAAATTGTCATACTTACAAATTACTCGTTTTCAGCAAAGCAGATTTTCTAGTTCATAAGCAGTTGGAATCCAAGGCATGCTTTAGCTCTGATCAGGAAAGAGAAATAAAAACCTACTTATTTTTCTGTTCACCACCTTGAAATGGATGGTTGTTTTGTACTGTGGTTGATCTTGTTGGTGACAGGACATGGACTTTTCAGCTCTCATAGCTCAGATGAACTCTTCAAGTCTCCTGGACCGTACATTTTGACTGTTTTCCGAAGATTGCCATGTGACTTAGGTGCTTTCTTGAATGAAACTTGCATGGTTCTAACACATCAGGCAGCTATCTTAACCTCAGTTTTTATCTGCGAGGAAATTGAGACAAAATGTGAAATGGCTTTCTCTGAAGGACAAAAGAGAAAAGTCGGATTATATCCCAGGAACTTTGATATCCACTCTCAGCAATAATCTAACTAGCTTATGCCTCATCTCCCTGGCTTTAAGGAAAAATAAAGCCTTTTCAAATAGTTATGCTTACAGAAGACTGTTACACTATTTGCAACCCTGTAAGAATTGCTGAGAGGCTATTTACAGGGTAGAAAAGGTGGTGTGTGGTGCAAATCCTTCCCTCTGTGATCACAGATAAAACCTAGTGCTACTCAAACCTAACATGCTTGCTGGGTAAAACTCTTGGTATGTAAAAATAGAAATTATG
The DNA here is from genome assembly GCA_034782735.1 of Sagittarius serpentarius. NCBI lineage: Eukaryota > Metazoa > Chordata > Aves > Accipitriformes > Sagittariidae > Sagittarius > Sagittarius serpentarius. The sequence goes on from JAVKLA010000081.1 coordinate 693,061, forward strand.
ATTGTTCAACATTACTTAAAAAACCCAGACAGCTGAAGAAGCGTCACCTGTTTGCTTCTGTTGCTACTTCTATATGAAAATGCAAACAAAGGAAAGAATTTCTTTTAGTTTATGGTCATTACTGGTGTTTGTAGCTCTGGGGATAGATGAAATAGAGCACAGTCTGGGCATTGTTAGTGTAAGCTTCCCCCCAGAGCACTTGAAGCTGACCTTTATTGAGTGCCTCTCCAAAGTTTGACCTTGCTATCCCCAAGAGTCTCACCAGAGCATAAAAATGATAATTTGGAGGGAAAATACGGGAAGCAGACTTCTGGCGATTGTGACGTAACCTGACAGTTCTAAGCTGTTTCATTAAAAAATGACCATTAGACTGATGATCCTCAGCAACTGTTTGGAACTAGGTCAGTGAGAGACTCTGTGGCACTCGAAATGGGGTGTGTGTGTGTGTGTGTGTGTTTAGCTTATTTACACCTATATTAGCAGTGTAGCCTACTCCGTTGCAGCAAAGGCATCACTAGACTTAGCAAATGAAAACGTAGTAACTAACAGATTGCTGCTGGGAAGATGTAACCAGGAGGGTGGTGTCTGTCATGTTTGGGCAATAGCTGTAATGGCCGTTTCTAAGACAAACAGGATCTGCTACATTCCTTAGTGTATTGTGGAGGCATTTATCAGTTGTTTCACACCTGTACATGCATACTCGGGTAAAACTTCTGCCTGAGGGGCATATTCAATCCATTCCTGCTTATACAGGATAAACGTGGCATCTGCTTTGTGACATTGCATGCGACAATGCTTTGTGATCTCAGTGTACAGAACTCTTCTATGCTCCTTTACTCTAACCTCTACCTAGTGATGCTGCAGATGTGGTACATGTACAGTCTTATATGTGCTCTGTTCTGCAAACAGGAAATGTGAGTGAGTTTTGTGGTCTGTGTGTATTTCATGCACCAAACATGTTTATGGCATGTAATACAAATCAATGGAGAGATTTGTCTGTATCGTATGATATGTCTATGTTGAATATGTGCGGGGAGGAAGAAATGCAGTTGGCTATCTTCATTTGCATAATAGCTAGTGCAGGATTGTAAGTGTGAACGGCAAAGCCAGCTGGAGAAGACATTTTTCAACTGCCCATGAAGAATTTTTCAAAGACCTCTCTTTCAGACATCGTGAAGAAAAATGACAGTTGTCCTCAGGCATTTGTCTAATTGAAGGAATGGGCTCTATCAGCCTTGCCGCTGCGGTTGTGGATAATTGAGGTGATGGACAGGAATGGTATTTATAAAGCAATTTCTATATGCTTATTATAAAATGAGTTTACCGATTACAGGAAATAACTTTTTCTGTCCTTCTGTCATTTTAGTGGGTCTTGGGAGTTCAGAGCTAGTTTTGGTGGTTTCCATTTGGCCTTGTGCAGAGTAAGTCGGGCAAATCTTTTTCTGGTAGGCATTCCTTTTCACAGTGTTTTTGCAGAACAAAGAAATGTTCTGCCTCTTCCGTAAAGAAAAACAGGGAGATGACAGTTGATTCAGGATTGGGTTTAGTTGTCCTAAATATAAGACAGAAAGCAGAAATACTTAAGACTATTCCACTTCCAACCATGCTGTTACAAAATAATGGTCTGCAGGTAATGTTACCATTTATTCTCTTCAGACTCCAGTTTTAGATTCCTCTATTTCCTGTATCAATCATGCAAACAGCATGGGAACCACTGCTCTTAGCCAAATGCAAATTTTAATTGGAGTCAGGCCATCCTAGAAAGCACAATGCAGTACTTGCTAAAGCATTTTTTGTTTTTCTTAGCTAAAACAAAGACCCAGCTGGGAAGCAGATCTACATAGCCCCTACTTACAGGAAGGGCACCCCACGTATTGTAGGAGTTTGAGATTCAAGTCTCTGAGTTCTGATTAAATAAAGCTATCCTTTTCCAGACTGACTGCTTTTTGTACAAGTAACTAGTTGCATCTTCCTTGAGTGAGAAGAAAAATGACTGATCTTGTGAGAGTCTCAACCACCAGATGGTAGGGATTTCTGTAACAAAACATCGTTCCTTCTTTTTTAGTTTTGTTTGGAAGTGTTTTGTTTTGTCCAGGTGCGGTATGGAAGCAAATACCAAAACCTTGCTGTTCTTGTACTTTGGCTTGTCCTGTTTCTTATGAATATCAAATCTTTTTTTTTTTTTTCTCCTTTCAACTAGTAACACCTTGTACTCTGCGATCTGTGCTTGCTTGATCAGATGGGCTTTTTATCTGTGGAAGTTTCTTCATGCTTTCATGCAAATAGCATGCTTTTCTTCAGAATTGTCTGCTGTGTGCTGATTTTCAGTGTTGGAGGAAAGGGGCTGTTTCAGTTACTGGTCCAAAAACCACAAGTAGTAAAAATCCCAAGAGTGTTGTGCTGGGACTTAAGCCACTTGCCTAATTTTTGGTGGCTAAACTCAAGAGGGGAAAGAGTGAAGTTCTTACAGAAACTGTGTTGTGAACATATAATAAAGCCAAATGTTTGGATTTTTTTAGAGGGTAGGGGTTTACATTGCAATATCCAGGTGAATATGCATGTGTAAACCGGAGAAAACACTTAATCCTGTGGTGAGCAATGCAGTATGCTGCTTAGCTGTACATGCTTCCTCACCCCTGCTTTCAGTTGAGAGTCTAGCTTTTGTTGCTTTTGAGTATTGGCTGGGTTGCTCACAAATGCCTAGTTACTGTTATGCTGAACACTTGTTAGGGTGTGATTTGGAATCCAGCTTTCTGTTGCTTCTTGGATGTGGTTTAGCAGAGGGAAGCAAGGATTTATTTTTATCTTAACTTTGCTGCTCTTGGGGCAAATAAAATTTAGGCATATTCAAATTTTTGATGAGAACTGTGAGAGTTTATCACACCTCTGTAGGCAATGGGGTTTATCTTCCCAAATAGCTGTGTGAAGTTCTTCAGTGTGCTTGGGGTCCTTGAGCTGGTGTGCGTGTTTCTGTGTGCAGGTCTAGGTTAAACACAGCAAATTTGACTGAGCTGAGCTAGCAAAGCAGGTATTTTAGCCGGATAGGGAAGAATGTACTGTTTAGAGACCTTTTGTACTTACGGGCTTGTTCTCCTGTGGTTAATGGTGTGTGCTGTAAGCTGTGATCCATTAGGTAAGTGCTGTACAGGTAGAGGAATTCCAAGGAATTTGGACAGAGTTCCCTTGCTTTCTTAATGTGCAATGTATATAGGGCCAACCAAATGCCAAACACCTATGGAAATTTATTCTAATGGGTTGCCCTGTGTTTTGTGAGGGACTGAATTTAATTGATCTACTCTAGATCCCCTCCGTTTAAATTTATAAGAAGAAATGAGCTTCCCTTTCGGATGCTCAAGTGAGAGGTCTTGAGCAGTGTAAATAGGCAGTGCCAAATAGTTTACTTCAGTTCTAAACTGCAAAGAAAACTCAAACTTAGAAAAAGGTCCTGGAACCTTTGCACTGTTGCCATCTTCTGATGAATTAGTATTGCAGAGTCATGACACTGGTTTAATTTGTTTTGCTTGCTATCTTTGGCTCAGTGGTCCCCTTTAATCTGGATGAAGAGCACTACCTGAAGAAAAGCTGTGAAAGCAGTGTCCTAATGCTGGAAAAAGTATGTAATGTGCTCTATTTGAATCGTTTGACAGTTTCTGGAATTCTGGATGGTATCTGAAGAATCTGTGGTTTGCTACTGTGTACAAGGGCAAAAATCTAAATGCCTAGTTATCCATGGTACTCTGCCAGTAAGAGTTCACGGACTGAAGCCTTCAATGGTTATTGCTGACATTAGAATTATTTCTTTTCAAAGGGAAGGCACTAATAGATACAGGTTAACCTCTAAGCAGGAAGCCCACTTGAGATCAGCTTTCTTTTCAACCTCTTCCAAGTATTGTTAAAATGGCCAGCAACTTGTGTGTAACACAATATATATTCCACAAGTTTTGTTTGGCTCTGGTGGGAGAGATTGGGTACAATGTGGCTAAGCCTATAGCAGCCCCTTTCTGTCCCACGTTGTCATCCATGTTGTTGGTGATGACGATGATGTGGTTCTGGTAGGAGCTGAGAGTTACTGCTCCTAGCTTTTGCACGGGGTAACCTTCTGTAATGCACTTAATATGCGTGTATTTTAATTCAGAGGCCAATTATTATCGACCAAAATGATAGACTTGTTAAAGTCTTATGCCAGAGGCCGGTTTATGCAATTTATCCAAAAGCTGATTTCTTGCTGACTGGTTACTTGATAGAAAGCACTTCTATTATTTTTGGTCAAACTACAACGAAAACTGTTCTGTTCTTTGGTCAGATGGCATGGAAGGGACATTCTGAGTCCTTTGGGGTAAACATGCATTTATGTTCCTTCACAGCATGTTTTTGGGGAGATGAAGGAAGAGGTGCTGAGACAGTGTTTAACGCAAATAATCTGGATTTGTGGTCATTAAACAGTGTGCAAGACTGCTTTCTGAACTGGGCTGCTTGTGGAAGAGATGGTGGCAAGTCCTGAGGAATACCGTACTGAGCAGGGAAGAATTGGGAAATGCATGGGCTGCAGGAGCGCTTCCATCTTGCTGTGTAATACACTAAGGTATCAGCCTGTTGCTGGTATTTCTCGCCCTGCAGCCTGTGAAATCTGTCATCTGTCTTGTAACATAGTCCTTGGGATTCAGAGAACAACACATGCAGGTATCTGGTATCACATATCCAAAATAAAATTGACTGTATATGTTCAAGTGATAGCAACTGCTAGTTGGTAGTGCGTGATTTAAAGGGACAGATCTGTAGGGCACTCAAGTAAGGATGGTTAGCCAATACGTGCTCCTTGCATGTATCCACAAGCTGTCATATGTCAAATTGTAATAGGTCTCATGCTAATTTACTATGCAAAGACCAAAGGATGGCTGAAGTCCGAGGGTAAGGAAGCTTTCCATTTCCAAAGATAACATGACTGTTCTTGCAGAAGACTGTTGGAATGCAAAAGTAAATGCAGATAAACATATTAGGTTTTCATTTAAACTCACAAAATTACTCTGGAATTGTCACAGAGAAAAGAAACATGCAAGTTCTGGAATGTGAAAATTGGAGTTTTGACTTAGCAGGGGTTGCTCTATTATTGTAGGCATGGCAGGTTTCTCATGCAGAAGCTGCCACTTTCAACTGTATGCGCAGAAAGGAAAATAAGTTAAACGTGCTTTTGAACTGTGGGAAAAGGTGAGTTTGGGAAGATAAGACTTGAATTCTTCCAAGTCTGGAAGTGCAGCAGTCTCTCTGCCTGACCTGACAGAGCTTCTGTGGCCAGAGATTGTGTCTGAGTGACTTTGTTAGTCTTCTGAATAAGTTGTATGTATTTCCTGTATTTAAAAAGAACTGCTTTTAGTTGATAAATTGTATACTGTAGTGTGCTCTCAGTGCCATCTCCTACTCTGTATTCATCTACCAGGGATGACATTTTGCTGTCCCTTAAACATGTGGGAAAGCTATTATGGAAAGGACTGCCAAGGAATCTGTGCTGGCATTAGTTCATGTTCTTCATTCAGGGAAGGGATGCTTAGTTTTTCAGGGGATTTGTCTTTCCTCTTTGCTTAATTCACAAGTCCTCTTCTGAGGACACTGGAAAACCCAGAATGTTTGAGTATGAGAGAGGCAGTGAGGTTGTTGATCAACCTGAATTGTTGACAACCATTTGCTGCTCTAATGCACCCCTCATGAGATGGATCATTAAACTACAGGAGCAGTCATTAAACAAGGATCTAGCAACACACAGGCTCTCATGGAAGCAGTCAAATTGTGCTGTTGATTTGTACAGAAATAATGCCTGATCATGGTTGGTATTTTTCACTTTGTGGGTCAGGTGTTTGAGCTGTCTCTCATTACATAGCTTCTCTCTTTTCTAAGAACATCAGACAGGTGGCCAGCATCCTCTCTCCAAAATAAAAAAGTGCCGAGAATGTTGGAGTGCAAATAGTGTTGCTTACTAAGCGGTGAAGTACTTGGAATTAAAGGGATAGTCCCCATGCATGTGGGGGTGGAAGGAGTCTCATGGCACCGCCTGAGAGAATTATGTTCAATTTTGTATGTGTGAAGGGGTCCTCTGTCTTGCTGAAGTGAATGCCACTAGTTTTTCAGTGAGGCTGAGGGTGAAGAAGTTGTACTGGTATGGTCATGGCAACAAAAAGCAGACTGGTGAAAGGGCCAGTTTTTCCTTGCCGAAGAAAGCGATCACCAAATGCTACTATTGCCCAGAGCAATGTAGTAAGGGTCTCTTGTTGATAACATCTGTGGGGATTTTGAGGGTTTGAAATGTCCACTGTGCAATTTATTACTAAAGAAACCATGCAAAATTGCAAACTTTGACCTTTCTTATTTGCACTTGTTTCTGCAGTTAAATGAGAATCTTCTGTAGTTGATGAAAGATTCCACAGGAGATCAAGCTCATTAATATGTGGAGCAAAACTTCTTTCATAGCCTCCAAAGGGCTACTAATCCCTTTGCCTGAAGTTGCACGTACTCACCCTTGGTTAAAATTTAGCAATGATATTGTGGGGTTTTGATTCCCAGATGCTATGGGAAGATGATGAAAGCTAATTTTCTGTGTTAACAGGTAGCCAGTAGCGTTATGTACAGGTGGCTTCTGAATGTGTGGTGACATGACAGAAATCATGGCAACAGGTGGCTGAAGTACTCAGGTTCAGGTTTCTCCACATTGCAGAGGAGGAAGAAAAAGTATCAGCCCTTGAGAGGCAGAGAGGATGCACAACTACCCATGCAAGTCTTCAAATATGGAATGCTGGTGTTCTGTCTAGTGTGTAGATTTTTGTTTCTTGGACTTGAAAAAGCTGTTTAATGTTACTTTTTTTGAGTGTTTGTAGAAGGCATTCTGATCGTATGTGCACCTGATGCATAGATACCAAGGTGACAGGAGCTCCAGAAATTGATCTGAAGAGTTGGTCAAGCTATTAACTTGCAGGATGAGCAGAGCAAAAAGGGCAGTACAACAAAGTAGAATATAGCAATTGAGGATTTATAAAAAAACCCCCACAATCCCATAATATGAAAATGTTTCCTTCCTCTTTGTTCCTGCTGTTATAAATCTTCCTTTTCTGACAAGTTTATCTATGTCCTAGACGGCAGTTTTTGATGTTCAGAGTTCTTGTGAAGTTTATTTTCAAACAAAACTGAGGCAGTCCATGCAAGAAAAACTATTTTGATTTGGGTTGGACAAATATTTTCTAACTTGAAACTAATATTTTTAAAGGTTCAGGCTGCTGAACAATGAAAACTAAAGCTGTGTCAAGTTGATTTAGAGATTTTTTTTTTCTGACAGCACACTTGAAATTCACACAGCTGAATTCTAGTTACTTCCTTAGAGAATGTAAGTTCTATGTCACTTTTCCACCTGAAAATACAGATTCATTCAGGAGCATTCAGTGAAATTCAGGGGATCTTGATGGAGAATCTGTCACTCTGTTTTTCCTGATTTGGTTTCATTACCAGAATTTTGCAAGGCTTGTCCCAAGGCTGCTGTTCTTCCCAGTGCTTGACCATTGGTAGAGCTTTCTTAGCACATTAAATGCCTGGGAATCTTCCATGTAGTATGTGTCTCTCTCCTGGTGTAAAATCTGTTCTGCATGTCTAATTGTCTTTGTGGTGTCTTTGTTGGTTCCTGGACCTGAGACCATCCATCATCCACTGTCATTTTGGAAGCAGCATTGCCCTCCAAGAACTCTGTTACCAGCTTTCACTTGTGAGCCTGAGCTAAAAAATCAACCAGCCTCCCAGTTCTGATGCCACCTGCTGCTACTGCCTTTGTAGCTATTTCTTAATCCCTTTCCTTCTTTGCCTTCTCTGAGTAGTCAATGGGGACAAAAAAACTCTCTTTGTGAAATAAGGCTGTAAGTCCAAGTTTGCGCTCTCCCTCCCTGCATGGGGTGGGCTGTCCGAGAAGGAAGGTGGGAGCAGGGGAAAGCCTGTCCAATTGGCTTTTACAGAAGGCTATTATCCCTTCTTACTTTTTTGTCATTTGGTTGATTTGTAGCAGCAGCGTATTGGGTAATATAAACCCTCTCTCTTGGGATTAAGAGTGCAGTTACACTTGCAACAGCTGCCTGCGTATGTCTTACCCGCTACAGAAAAAGAACATGCTGCTCCTCCTACTCTTTCTCCTGATTTTATCTAGTATTGTTGCTTCCCTCCCTCTCTTTGTTTCTCTCTCTGACCTCCTCACAGCTCCACGCCGCTCCACTCCATGCTTGCTTCGTCTCTCGAGAAGACCACGGCTGAGTTTCTTAGCACAGCCCCAGGAGACTTTCTTTCCTGAGCCAACGTTAGGCAAAGAGGACAGAAGGCAAGGGTGGGGGGGGAGGGAAGCCAAAAGTGAGCCAAGCTGTAGCTGGCAACCCTTGTCTCGGCGCTAAACCTACTGCTTTGAGAGGGACCAGGCAGGGGAGGGACTTTGTTTCGTAGAGAGGAGAAGGAGAAAAGAAACTTGAAACTGGCTTCCCTTGCGGCATGTCCGTGTTCTGAACACCCCCTCCCCGCCCCGCTGTTTGTTAAATGAAAGCACGTGAAGAACATGAGGTTGCCTGCTTGAGAGGGAGGGCAGTACTTTACCGGGTGAGGGAGGAGGAAGGCAAGTTGTGGTTTTGTGGTGTGGTTTACACCGAGATCAGAGCTAGTGTGCCTGGGGGTGGGAGCAGAAAGAGAAAGGGCATCTGATGCCAGCTGCCAATATGACAGAAACCCTGCAGCTCCCAGCACTGCAAGTCCCAGAGCAGCAGGTGGTGGAGGGTGGCCGTGCCTGGTCCAGTTCGTCCACCCCAACCCTGCGCAGGAAGCGCTTCAAGATGAGGCGGATGAAGAACGTGCAGGAGCAGAGCCTGGAGGCCAGCAGGTATCGGGATTCTCCTTCCTCCAGCAAGGAATACCTGCAGCTCCCGTCCATTGAAATCACCCCCTCCAGTGATGAGGACACTCCGTGGTCCAACTGCTCCACACCCAGTGCCTCCCCGCGGCGCAAGCGCTTCCTCCTTCGGAAGTGGCTGCGTGTGAGAGAGAAGAAGGAATACAGTGAGAGCAGGTACGTTTTTGGCCACTCTCCCTTCTCGGCTTCCAAGGAGAGCCTGTCCGCAATAGGTCGGCAGGGTCTGTTGTTCCCCTAGGAATCTTGGCGTGCTTTTCCCTGGGACTTTGTCCTCCCCTATTGGCCGGAATGGGTAATGACCGGACTTGCTGATGCCAGGCCCAATGGCTTCATCCTTACGTGCCAACAGTAGAAATGTTAGAAACAGCAGTGCTAGTAGCTCTCCTTGTTCACGGTCCTCTGCATACCTTCTACAGGTAGTACAGAGCCAGTAAAAAGAACTTGCTCCTGAGTGAGGGGAAACTGTCCCGAAAGAACGGGTGGTAAGCCTTAACTTCATTAAGGTGTCCTGCAGAGACCTTAGAGAGCGAGGAGGCGACTTCTCTGCTGGGATAACCAGGACAGGGAGCGATGATGCCAAACCTTTGCCAGTGTATTTTTGGTGATATTCATTCCTGCCGCTGGGACCTTCTCCGAAACCCTTCATTTCCGTAGCTGATATCGGGAGAATGTGAGGACAAGAGAGAAACAAACTAGCCTCGTGGCTAGTAGGTGGGTCTGCACGTCAAGGTGTCTGGGTTCAGTTCTTGGCTGCTTTACAGACTTCGAAGTCACTCAGTCCTTTGGCTCAAAAGGGACAAATGATTCATAAAGACCGCCAAGAGCTTGTCAACACAGGAAAACTAATGCCCAGGGAGTTATTGTGTGGACAGATGAAGAAAAAACTATACCTTATGTAATCAGTGTCTACAATAGACGGTGTGGTTTACCTTTAACGGGAGAGTGGAACAATGTACCTTTCCTGAAGGCCCAAAACACGCTAGAGACTTTGAAGATTTCTCTGAGAAATTAGTGTGTTATCAGTCCTTATACTAGCTTAGTGTGGGCCAATTTTTCTTTTGCTTTGCGACTCCTATGCAGCCTATGTGTGGGTTTATACTTGAAAGTATGTACTCCACTTCCATACGTTTCTGCACTCGACATACTAGACTGATTCACTGACTGCTGTGTTGCTTGAGTGTTTATAGGACAGAGCTTTTACTTCTACTAATATCCCCTCTGATAACGTGGTAACTGTGCTCGCATGAGGTCCCTTTAGCAAGGTCAGTCTGTCACTTTATTAAGTTTTGGGGAAGTTTCTTCAATAAATGCATGCCAGCAAGGATTTGATAATCCCTCTCTTAAAAAGTTACCATTGAAAAACATGTCTTCGTTGAGAAATATTACTGATTTTTCACTTAGCTGTGGTGATACAAGTAGTGATTCAATTATAGAAAATGGGAAAGATAATGCACAGGGCGTATGCTAATGTGTCAGAATTACAAAGTTAAGGTCTGAAGTTCAACAGAGAGGTTGGCTTTTCAGCTGAAGCATTTAACTTGGATTTATTGATGGTGAATGTGAGACAGAGGCCAAAACATATTTCTTTCTGTGCAAATGCATAAGAAAATTTAGTTCACTCTTACACACGTACATCTCCGTGGCTATGCTGATAGCTTTCTGCTTATTCATCACTAAGACATTTCTGTCCTAACCCTGGTTATGTTTTTGAAGCAGTGAGCGGAAGAAAGTTGAAGTGGTTGATGGATTAAGTGGCATTAACATGCCAAAGCCAGCATGGCACCTTCTTTCTTCGTATCTAGCAGGCTCCAAATCTTATCCCTTTTGCAGTGGGAAACATGATGTTTCCAGATAGAATTTTTCCTTTCTAGTCCAGAGGGAAAAAGAAAACCAAAACAGTTTGCTAGTCACTTTGTGCTGAGCCTCTGGCCTTGCGGAATGCAAAGATCATCATTGGGCTTTCAAAACTCAGCAGGCATGGAAACGACACAGAGAAAGCAGAATCTGTGGGGATTTAGTCACAGAAAGAGTGATGAACCCTAAAGGATTTTGTGGCATTAATTTGAAAAAGACTACCAGCTAGCACTGTGGGGTAAACCTTCCTGTGCCCTGAGGCTGTTGCATGTGAAACCCTGTTCTAAAATAGCAGGGCAGGAAGCTGGCTTTCTGAAAGCAGATAGATACTGCCTACCTTCCCTTACTTTAGACTGAGTCATCTAGAGCACTGGCTCTTTCTTGCTGCTGTTCTGTTATGATGTTGCTGTTTGTAACAGACGCTAGTAATGTCACTTACTGTACTATTCATTAGTTTAAGGGCAACATGGACTGCTGTACTAGAGTAAGGGCTGAAGCATTTTGTCCGGCATTTGTTTCCACCAAGCCTCGTCTTGGGGTTTGAGGTACGGTGACGATGGTTGAACTGTCCAGCTGGTTAATTGTAACAGGAATTCCCAATGTGGTCAGTGTGCCGTACATCTGCTAGGAGTACAGGTACCTATTAAGTACGCAGGTTCCCAAATTTCACCTGGTAAAGGGGGCAGCCATCAGCATGAGGGTCTCACCAGAGAAATGAATGCAGTTTTCTTCCAGTCACTCCCTGTTTCTGGTAAAATTGTTATCAAGGAGTTCGAATTATATATTTTTTTTTTTTTTTTTTGGAGTCTGGTAACCTTTACCTCCATGTGGCCAGATATCTGCCTGTTTGTACGGCAGGGTTTTCCCAGGAGAGCTGGTAGTTGAGAGCAAACTGCACCAGCTGACTTATTCCAATGATGCATGTGTTTTCCACATGCCCCTGAGCAAGAGCAATAGCTCTGTGACCATTAGCATACAGTAAGCATCCAAGTGAATAAACAAATGCTTTTAGGACTCGAAATGCTGTCTGTAATGCTTCGGGTCTGATGAAGCCTGGCTGCTTTTTTTCATCCGGAAACTCCAGCCTACAAAATGTTCTATATCTCTGGTTAGTTTTTAACAGCCTGGATAATTTTAAGGTTTGTTTACCTGCTGGTGCTCTTAAAGCTGTTAGGTGGCTGATAGTGAGAGCAGAAGAGAGACTTTATTTCTTTCCATTACACAGCAGAGATGGCACGTAAGAGCCTTGCTTGCCTATAATACAGTTTTGTTCAAGGCTGAAAAAGCAGGAAGAAGCCATTTCTTGGGGGTAGAAGTTTTCCTGTAACTTGTACAAAATCATGATGACCCAAACTACAAGTGTGGTGCTCTGAGGGCCTATATAGATGATAAACAGGATGATTTTTATAAGGGATGCAGACAGCTTCTTACCTATACTCTTCATCCATCATTTGCTACCCAGGTAATGATAGAAGTTATTTACCTGCGTACAGCTTTATAAAGTATGAACCCTGCACACAAGCGTACAGTTTTTTTATTAAGGCGTGATGATGTTTCTTTCTTCACAGGCCAGTAGATGCAATCTGTTAGCATTTTGCTATGCATGTAATGAACATGCATTATTGATGTGGGGATGTGAAAGTGTATCTGCTTTAATTTATTATTTATTTCTTAAAGCCACCCTTGCTAGTAATCTCTGGAACTGCATGTGATTCTTGATGTGCAAGGCAAGAACTGCTGAGAGGGTAGATCACTTGGGCTTAAAAGACTGCTCTCCTTTTGGCCTAAGATTGGTATTGGGCTGAGATCCTGTGCTTCCACCCTTCTGTTGGCAGAAGCTGAGAGTAAATAGGTGGGCCCTGTGCTATCATTGCCTGACTTAAGCTCCTGGGCGAATTCTCAACAACAGTACGTATAATGAAATGCAAAGTATTGGTGCTCCAAAGAAAGTAAAACCTGTGGATTTTGTTGGGTCAGTGGGGAACAGATTGTGCTGTAGCTCTTGACATTTCACAAAATGAAGGTACTCGGTTTGCTCTTCTGCTGGAAATGGACACTTACTGAAGTCCTAAATGACAGGTTCAGCTAAAGGGAAAGACTCACCTATGTCCTAAAATGCCTCTAATGTAAGATGTTAAAAATGAAGTCTATTACTAGAAGCATTCTATTTCATTTCATCTTAGAAAAGGGTATGCGCTGAGGAGACAGAGGTTTCTTGAGCTGCTGGACACACAGCCATAGAGGTTTTACAGACAAAATCTTCATGGCTTATCCGAGAGTAAGAAACAAATGACACAGTAGGAGAATCCTTAGCACTGTTCAGCAATGTGTGCTCTGTGGCTGCTGCTCTTCACATTCTGTGGCAGAAAGAGGTAAAATTTGTATTTTTTTTTTTTTTTCCCCTTAAGAAAAAAAAGTTCAATTGCAAAGTCTCTTGGTCACCCTTGTGAGATACATCAGTTAACAGTGAACTGCTGATTTGTTGGAACTTGTGCTAAAAATGTTACTTACAGATAAGTGTGTTAGATGTTTTGAATTTTCTTACAAAAGTAAATGAATCTTTAGTTTCAAGTAGTTTATAATGCTTTTGCTTTCCTTAACAAAATAGAAATTCATTCTGGGACTACATTAGTGCTTCATTCACCTTTTTCTTCATTCCACACCTAGGAAAAATATTGTGGTGTTTTCTAGAGGAAAAAGCTCTCATAAAAGCCTGAGACAGTGATGTGATTTTCTCCCCTAAGTAAGTGCTAAATGTGAAAAATAAAAAAAAAAGGAACACACCAAAAAGCTACAAGAGTGAAGGCTATAGAGCCTCTCATTATGGAAATGCAATCCAAGACGACTGCTGTCTTTAGATAATATTAGTGGCAGTATTTACTAACCTTGGAAAAAGTACTTGATGAAGAGAAAACTGCTAAAGCCCTGCATGGCTTGTCATTAAAGAGAGGACTAGAAAGGCTTGATGGCATAAGGTTTTGTTCACTTCATGCCATAAAATCCCAAGAAGCTGCAAAGTGACTAACTTGTAAATTTTGTAGTTCTAATTTTCTCTGGCTTTCATGAACTTCCATGTTTCAGTTTTAGGTCAGAGGAGAAGTGGGGCTTCTCCTTTGTTAGAAATACAGCAAGCTGCCGCTGGAAGTGGTAGATGTGTGTGTACTGGGATTGCCAGTGCATTTTTGATTCTTCAAGTTTTGATAAAATTCTTCTTGAAATCTCATTTGTGTGAGGAACTGACAGCTCCATAGGGATTTCATAATGGAAGAGGCAAACGGGTTGCATTTTTTCATGTTCGCTTTGGAAAGGCCATAAGCACAAACTTCCATTTCTGTGGTATCTCTTCTAATCTGAAGTGTGAGAGTGCACGAATGATGGCTATTAATGTAATGTACACCTTGGCTATTAATATAATCTTTTTCCTTTTTGAACCTGCAAGTTCAAATGAGACCTATTTGTGCTTCTATTGAACTGAATTTTTTTGAACTAGATGCATGCATATTTCTTACGACGAGTGCTGATACACTGTTTGCTGTGACGGCAGGTTTTTTGTCATTTGTTTCTGATAACGCGTGCTAGGTGGTTGTGAATCCCAACAGCTCTTTTTTTTTTTTTTTTTTCCCCTGAATCTTACTGCCTTTGTGCAGTACTTCATGGTTTTCTTTTTAAATATGTCTTTCAGTATTTGTGTTGTTTAGGATGACCAGTCACACAGGAGTGTCAAAATTGACTGGTTTACAAACAGCATGGAACTTAAATGCTGTTGATCTTATCTAGTCAGCAAATATTTACCATTGTACTGTCTGAATTTCAAATCTTAGACAGCACTGTGCCTGTTAGCGATATCAAACAATTAATCATCATGTTCATTACCACAGTTGTTTTCCACTGGATTGAGTTTTGAAATTCAAGGTGTCCTTTGTTCATGTTGAATATGATGTTGATGAAAGGGCTTGCCTTGACAGCTGTGAAGCCTGATGTTTTCGTTTGTGAAATGAATGCAGTGGGAGGAGAAAACTTGCCCATCCTGCCCCTTGTAACCCTTTGCAGCAAGGAGAGAAGACAACTCTGCTACAGATTCGCATTCTGGCTCTCCAACTCTGAATCGAACCCTGAATGTGACCACAAAGGACACAATTAGTACTAATTATGATGATGGTCTATATGATGTATGCACCTGTCCCTTATCTTTTTTGATCACTACTAATGGGCTTAGACTGTGAACATTGCTTGACATCCCTCCCATCTGTGAAACAGAATTATTAAGCAGATATGAATGTCTGGAGCAGGAAATGCCCCTTTTGTTCTCGTGAACGCTGGCTATATGTTAGGCTCCAGGTAATGCGTGCTCTAAGTTTAGGTTAAAAAGGTACTCGAAATTTCCCCTTCCAGCTCTGCCTTCCATTTGTTGCACTGATTCACCGTGTGAGCTTGGGTACAAATTTTTCTCTTGCCTCTGCATATTCACATTTCAACTTTAGTGACATGTGCGCAGAAATAGGGTGCTTGCCACCTGTTTCTTTGAAGAAATTCCTTGGGAGTCAGCCCAAGGATGGAGCAGGGCTGTCTAAACAAAGGGTGCTGTGATCCTTAGAAATGTTGTGGTACCTGCCTTCCATAGGGCTCTGTATCAGTTCAGCAGTTACTGTTTGCTGAACATGAACCTTCCTGAACTTTTTTAATAAAGCCTGATGTTGGCTTGCTGCCTTCAGTGTTAAGGATATGTCTCCCCTGACAACTTTACGCTTGTATGCTGAGAGTGGGAACTTGCGGTACCTGTGGAAAAGCTGTATTGCTGAAGGTGCTTTGGCTCTTAATTTACAGACTGAAAGCTTTAGGTCTAGCAAAGGACAGCCCTTCTTGATGAGGGAGACAATTATCCCTTGGAACTTAAGTCAGTGATTTCCGATTCGTGTCCCTTTCTCCTTCACCTCCACCTGATAGTTCCCTGACACTTGTAATGGCACAGTCATTTATGTATCCGTGCAACCATAGTAACACAGTGCTTTTGGTGACAGGAATTTAATTTGCCAAGGACAATGAGGTGCTGTCAGGCAGCTGGGACTGGGAGGTCTATTTCTGCTGTTTCATGAGAAGGATGGGGCGGGGCTGCATTCTGGGAAGGATGAGCAGAGCAGGAGGGTGAAATGGAAAGGTAAAATTGTTGCTTTGTCTTCGATAAGCTCCTAAAGCCCCCTGTGGGAAAACACTTGGAGGGACCATTTCTTCTGACACACCTGAGGCTTGAAGTTCAATCCAGTTTTATTATCCTGTGTTTATGTTGCCAAGGAATGATAGGAAAGAACACTTAGCAGAAGAGTTTTCAAGTGAAGGCTGTTTGCACATCATGGAATTCACTGTCTAAAATATTCCACCTCCGTTATGAATCTTTTAGATTTCATTAAAAGTTTTGGCTTAAAGTAATATGGATTTTGACAGTATAAAAATGCCATTATAAAGGCATGATGTATTCAATTTCTTTGCCAGAGTGGAAGTAACGAACTCACAGCAGATATTGGCACTGCTATACTTTTTCTGGTGGCAGTTCTTCAGACATCCTAATTGTGTTATGATGTATTTTAAGGCAGGTAGATTCAAGTCTTCATGCTTGTAGCTGTGAGGATGAAAAGAACCCTTTAGTTGTTCAAATAGCCAAAAAGCTTTGTAAATTTTAACAGAAGCCGTGATGCAAGTTCACTGTTGTGTTGATTGTAACCTGCATATCCTTTAGTTCCTAAATCTACATTGATGAAAGTATTCATGTATTGTGAGATCTCATAAATAGTAGCTTTTAGTTCCAAAAACTGTTGCCACGGCTGCTGAAAGCAATTGCATATAAGTATACCTGGTTGTCAATGCCTATTATTCTCCTTTTGGAAATGCTTAATAATGAACCCAAAGCCTTATGAATACAGGGGTTAATTAAGCAAAATTATTGCAAAAGATTCATTTAGGTTTAGACCTGAAAACTTTGCTAATAGCTGTGGATAACAATAGCCTTCTGAAGGCCACAGATTTTTATGAATAATTCTCCAAACTCATTAACTGATTCTATCTTCCAGGATAGCCATTTCTTTCCCATTTCTTTGCTCCCCCCATTGTTGAAAAAATTTTCTCTGAATAAAGGTCTGCCAAACACACCTGCAGAAAGAAAAGTGTGGTGGACTTATCACCCACATCTGGAGGGTATAGAAGTCCCAGAAGGCTCCTAGTGTGCAAACATCGGCCCGAGTGTCTGAACTTTGTGAAATTTGGACAAATATCTTCATCTAGATGACCTGCTTAGCTTTAAAAGCCTATTCATGCATAAAAAGATAAGCTGTCTTGGCTGTGCCTTATCATCCAGTCTGAAATCTCGGAATACAATGAGACTTATTGAAAACAAAAGGCACAATGATAAGAATAGTACAAAATCTAGTTTATAGCTCCGTACTTCCCAAGAACAAGTGCAAGAGAAATCTTTAAATATTTAAGACACAAAAGCAAGTTATGCATTTTTTTTTTTTTTTTTTGTGCCAGCACTCTATTCATGTTCACATCTGGCAAGATTTGGAAAAGATGATTCTTTTGTGTAACTGTTTTGTGAGTGTTCATCTAAAGTATATGTGTGTGTCTACATGAGTCATGAAGTCAATAAAAACTATTTAAGACTTGTAACAAATTACAGATGGTGGAAAAGAAAGGTAAGGGAACAGGCATTCTTAGGAATGTACTTTTTCTGTAGAAGAGTGGTGGTTGGGTCTTCTGCTGTGGTGGAAAGATGAACTGGCAACTAGGCTGATATTGTTAAGAAAATAAGAAATGGAAAGTTGAATATAAATTTGATTTTGAAGATGTGTGAGGATCTCTTTTCCTTTATCCGCCTATCAAGATACACTGCTGTTGCTCAAACAATACAGAGCTTCTTCCACTGCAGAAATGACTCTTACTTAATTTTCTTCAGCATACAGAAGCCTTGCAAATAGTGCAAGATTGATATAATTTTTTTTTTTTTTTAATCTCCAGATTCGAACGAAGCAGTGTGTAATCAGAACACCTGTTTTTCAGTCAGTAGAAAAATGTTTCTTTTGTATTTGGGCTGCCTGGGTAAACTGTTTGGGAGCAACGAGATGGAGGAGCAGTGGAAATAAACTTTCCAAAGATTTAATGGTTAAAAAGCATGGTTAATCTCTATTTAAAACTCTTCGTTAATTTCTAAAGTAGTAAGTAATGTTGTAAGTCTGTTTACATGAGAATTGAGGAAAAACCACAGGGTATAAGCCTTAGAATAATGTCTATTGTCTTTGAAATTATAAGGGAGAAAAGGGCACACTGGGCCTCTGTACCCCAGGTTTTAAGCATTGTCCAAATTTAAGTTTATTATTGGTGAGGTTTTGGAATGAGATAAGCTTGTTTTTCTGAGATTTTTTTTAACCAGCTTTTGGCCTTCTCTGTAGATACAAAACTGATGTGACCTGCATCTAAAAGTTTCCCCCCATGTTACTCTTCAGTACAAATCATACCTTTGTTGTCTCCTTATATTATCTCCAGGATAACAAAGTAACTTGTTATACCATTTCAAAGGAACACTGTCATCCTAAAAGCAGGTCAACTTAAAATGGACTGAAAAGCATAATAAAACAATAGGCTCTGCCATTTCAACTGCTCTGTACGTTTTGGGGAACTTAACAGCTGCAGTGTCTAATATTGAGAATGTTGAAATGATTTTGCGTGTGTGAAAAGCTCACAAACTTTTGCAAAGCTTCCATGCAAAATACTGCTGTAGTGAAACAGCTCGTGGAATACCATCGAATCGACAAGTGGGTAAAAACTAATTTCTCTCTCCTGGTCTGAGTTTGTTTCATTGCTTGTAATCTCGGGTTCACAAGCGACAAGGGGGTAAGGTGTTGTATTGCAATGTGTTGCAATATCTGGATTCCATTAAATTTTAAACCTCGATTTGGAGGACTTTCTGAACAAGAGATATAACGATGGGTGGGTGAGCATGAAAAGGTCTAAGGTTCATCTCGTATAGCTGTCCAAGAGTAACCTTTGACGTGGGGTTACCAGCATTGCAGGTGCTGTTGTTAGGCTATGATATATTGGGAATTCTCCTTTGGTAAGTTCTGCTCTATCTGCTTGATCTCAATTGAAATGGCAAAGTTTTATGGGAGGGTTTTTTTATGAAGAAACAAGTAGCTATAGAAATAGTCCCTGCCACGCTTTCTCGTACGAGAAGGGTGATAATTCCTTTGAATTAGGAGGAAAAGCGTGGTTCCTTTTGTGCTCCTTCCAAACCAGTTCACTGGGCCTTAATTAAGGTCAGCAGTACAGTAAAGATGTTTATTTGCTTTTTGAGGTATATTGCTCTTACCCAGGTGTTGATTTACAGCTTGAAGCCAAAATAGAATTCTTATATTCTCTGATTATCCTTTCTACAGTGAGACTCTTAAGAAAAGAATGACTAAGTATGTGGGTGTGGGAGCAGAAAATTAAATCTATCCCCTTGCTTGAGAGGCTTTTGCAAAGATGTTTACCTATCTTGGCTCTGATGGTAAAACTATGTAGAGTGCAATGGGGAAACAAGAAAAGTATGCTCTGTGGGATTGTGTGTATGTGCCCACACAAGATGCAAGCCTATGACTTCTGTGCAATGCACGTACTTCAAATCTGTAGCTGAAAGTCATAAATATTGCACTATTCTTGTGGTTTTGTATGTCCAGCCTCAAAGGCTGGTTTCTATATTATTTGAGGACTTTGTGAATATCGATCGCCAATTACTTCTGAAAGAATCAGGCTGCTCTTCTTTCTGTCTTAACAGTAAGGAACAGTTTTCTGCCTCGTGTTCTGAACAGGCAGCAAGAATAGTGGACAGTGCCAGGTGTGTGTGGTGTCTCTCAAATGCGAAGTGGGTGCCCAAGACATCTGTTGTTTTTCAGAAAGTTCGTGTTTAATAAGATGGAGTCCTTGAAGATCTCGGAGAAGCAGCTGGTCAAAATCAAGGTGGTTGATGAAAATATCAAATGAAAATAAGACTCGCTGGCTTTTTTCTTTTCAGAGGAAACTGCAAACCTCTTTGGCAAAAACTCTGATCTCAAGGGAGAAGAGGAAGTTCTTCCACTTCTCTCCATTTTTTCTTTAAAAGTCAAAAAGAAAAACGGTCATGTTAAAGGACTGCGATCTGCTTACCTTAAAACTTGTGAACAGTTGTCTGGGAAAACAGACTAATTGGAAGAATGCTTTGTGGGGAGGAAGACAGGCATTGTAGGGGTTCAGATCCCTAAAAAATGAACATAGGGGCTTGTTAGAGCCACGTAGATTTACTGAAAAAATGCTGTTTAATACCAGAGTGTGTAGTTCTTATTGGTCACTGAGGTACTTGCTGGTTCTAGTTCTTCCCCTGCCTGCTTGGATGTATTTTGTTGTTCCTCGGAAGTATGAAGACAAGATTATAGATAAACTTATAAACCTTTTCAAGTATTTTCTCCGTTAATATTCTGTGGTGGTAAAAGTAATCTTTTTTTTTTAATGGGACTTAATTTATTCAAGTCAATACACTTGCTACCGTTTGAAGTATTCTTTCTGTAGTTGAGTTGTAAAGCGTAAGTCGGTGTAGGTAAGAATAGCTAGAATTTCTTTATGCAAGCATAGAGTACATCTAGAGAAGAAAAAAATTTCTGTTAATTTTTTTAAGTAATTAGTTTAGAAGGAGAGGGAACATTGCTGAAATCAGACAAACTTAGAGGATGCTTCTTGCACAGCAGAAGCAAGTGTTTTCTTCCAATAGGATCCTTCTTATAGTGGTTAAAAAGCTCAAGGCCAGGTAAAAAAAAAAAAAGAAAAAAACCAATGAAAACAACGAAAACAACAACAAAAAACCAAATGCCAAACAAAACAGAGAAGTAGACTTTGTGGAAAAATCCCATTGCAGTGTTTTGGGTACTACGTTTTACCCCCAAAATAGATGTTACTGGCTGAGAATTATTGCTCCTTAGAATGAAAAGAGGTGATTTGGTCCTTTTTGATACTGTAGTTGCATTTCTGTGCCTTTGGGCAATGTGCTGTGCAGATCTCTTGACAGTGCAGTAGAAGCTGTGATTGCAAGCCATGCATATGCATCCCTGAACCAATTTTATTTGAAGAGTTTAGGTCCTAACAGCAGTGAAGCAAGCCACAGCATTTGTAGGCACAGCCTGTGTGCTCAGGCAAGTGTACCGAGTGTCCCAGGTGGGACTGTGCAGTTTATGCTAAAGCTGTGTTGCCGTGACTCCGTAGGCAGCCGTACCCGGGCGAAGTAGGTTAAAGCTAGCCCAGGAACATCTGCCCTTTGCCTTCAGGTAACAGACTGCAGTGCGGAGTCAGAGCTATCTACTGCTCAGAGGGAAAACTCTTACAAAGAAATGAAGCTATGGAAATGAGACGCAGGAACCCTGATGAGTCCTTGGAGCAGGTGGAGGCTGCTAGAAGGGAATAAGGCTAACTCCATACAATAGATGTGCGGGGGGAGGGGGAGGGGGGAAAATCGCCCCCCAAACACCCATTTAAAGGGGCAGAGTGACATCTTGTGGGCTCAGGATGCAACTCTCCACCAGAAATTTAGTGTTGGCCACTTCAGTCTTAGTAAGAGTTCATTTTAACTGCTGTTTTGTCCTGCTGCTGGGAAATGAGGGGTATATAAACATGCAGCAGTTTGGTATTTGAATGTTAAGCTGTAAGAAAGTGTTCTGGGATGGCATGATGAAACTGCGCATAGGCAATATGCAAGGTCACTTTTGTATTTCAGAAAGTTCTTAGGAAAGCGTCTCTGAGGTTAAGAGGCCTCAAACTAGTCACGCCTGTTGTAAATCAGATAGGCACTTACTGTCTTCTGTTGTTTTCTCTTTGCACTTCCAAATATGAAGTATGAACCTCGTGTTTTTTCTTGTTCTGGCTTTAAACCAGGGTGTTTTGTAGGGACTTACACAAATTAGTCTTAATTGCTTCTGTTTTCCTGTCTCTTTCTGCAGCAGCCAGCAGAGCAGCCAGCAAAGCAGCCACGATGATGAGTTGTCCCGACTCTTGAGCCCTCGTATGTGTGAGGACAGGTAAGCCTGTTTGCGGCTCAACTGGGGAAATGCCTGGGACCACTTGGTGAAATTACATGGGCTGGGCTGGTTGAGGTCCTTATTTATTTCCCCTGTATTTCTCAGTTGTTTAACAAGAAATGTGACTTACATTGGTCTTACCAATGTCTAAAATGATGCATTTTTCATCTACTTCAAAGTAGAACTTGTGGGACAAATGCATCTAACTCCTGAAGTAGCCTGCGTTTTCTTTTGAGGCTCATTCCCCAAAAATGTAGCTGGTGTAGATAGCTTTATCAAACTCACTGTGTTGATGATTAGCAGCTCTGATCCTTAAAAATACACAAGTGAAATTTTGTATGTGGTTCTTGTCCTCAGCAAAGACAATATTGAGCCTGGCTGATGTATTTCACTTCTGATGTATTGTGACAGTCCTGAGGTATCTAGAGCTCACGTGCAGCAGCTGGGTGAGCACTGCTATGCAGTTCCAGAAGAAACTTAAGTTCCTTGTAGTTTAGGTTGATTAATGACCGCTTCAAATTGCGGCATTGGCACAAAAGCTGTTGAAAAATGAATGCTTATTTTTGTGCATGATTTATCGTTGCTTTACTCGGAGCCATATGATTAAGAGTTTTGCTGTGTTTTGTAGTTCTTCCTTTGAGCCTGTATCTGCTTAATTTTCTTCTGCTGTGCGTGAACTACGAGCCCTGAGCCACTACCACCTTTCTATGCTGGGCCAGCTCCTGCAGGCCTGTTTCCCTCCTAGCATCCTTGGGACCAGCGTTACAGCTGGACTTTGGTTTCTGAAATTCCCGTTGTCTTGTTACTGTATTGCACAATAGAGTTACGTTGCAGTTTACTCAGCTGATCTTGTGACTGGGGGTTACAATGAGCCCGCAGGAGGGCATGTGCTGAGATTTGGGAATGGCTTCCTTTGTGCTGCTGTGTAGTGGATTACAAGAAGCGTCTGAATGTGGTGTCTTCCACGCAGCATGCTTGTATCTGGGCATGGTGCCTCAGAAGAGCATTGTTTCAGGTCTGCTACTCAGTTATTCCACATAAGATGTCTCTGAGGTCAGAGGTTTTTCTTACAAACTGCGTAGGAGGGCAAATGCTTACTGAACTCAGATTCCCCGCTGTGATGTCAGAGGCCAATGGATTGAGTAAGAACTGAGTGGCAGCTGAGTAGGCATCTGAGGAATTGACTTGCTTGAGAGAACATCCTGACCCTGAAGAGCTAATTAATATCCCAACAGAGTCTGGCTTAGAATTAGCACTTGGTAGTTGTAGCCAACCTTTTCCTCCATACGTTCCACTCCAGTTACCAATTTCTCTGGTGCTGTGGAGGCAGGCGTAATTGACTGGTGGGGAGTGGTGTTTCAACCAGGAAACAAAGAATCTGACAGCAAAGCAGATGGGTACTTAAGTGATACCTGGGCTTCCTCTGTTTAACGCATGCTGTTATACCATTTGATCTGGGGTTTCGTAAGTTAAACAGGGTTACGCTTCGTTAATACTCAGATGGGGGATTTCTGGGCATAGCAAGAAGGGGAATCATTTGGAATTGCTGCCTGTTTCAGATGTAGATTAAACTGGAGTCTCTAGACTGGTGCTAAGAATACCTTCCTGTCTGGAACTGACATGTTTTAGGTGCAGCACAATCAGATCTCAGGCCTATTTATCTTATTTTCTAAACTGTTGAAAATTGAATGAGGAGGGTCTGTCTTGCTGATCTTGTGGTATTTTTGACCACTAACAAAAGGTCCTCCACCCACAGGTTTGGAGCTCTCTGCTTCTGTTACAAAGACCTACAAGTAGTTCTGTTCACTTGATCAATTGTCTATTGTACAGCAGCTCCTAAACCCCCAAAAAACCCCCAAAACCCACAACCACCCAGGGTTTCAGCCGTCCTGTAAGTTGTGACAAAAGCTCAGCACAGTAGGGCGGAAGAAGGGAGAGGAAGAAACCATGTGTTATGTACTGGAAGGTGTACTTTGTCTTGGCATGCTGCCTCTGGTATCACAAGCAAAAGGAGCCTGTGCTGTACTTGAAGGGTTAGAGCAGAGAGCAAGTGAGACTCTGCACCAACCTCAGCACATCTGGGAAAGTGCTGAAAGAAGCTACTCCAGCCAAAACTAAAGGGATGCTGAGTTGCTAAGTTGACTCTGGGATAAAAAAAAAAGGGGGAGGAATACATAACTGAGGATGGCTGAAATCTGGACTAGGTATAGCCAAGATTTTAACTGCATGCATGCTCTTACTGTAAAAGATGGTACCAGGGGTTGCTGCTAGTGGAGTTAACTTCTCAGCGACAGATTCCCAAGGACCATGCTCCAACTTTCAGGTCTTTTCAGAGAAGACTGAGAATTTTGTCCTGCTGTTGGCAGATGCATTCTCTGCTCTCTAGCAACTCTCTTTTTCTGAGGCATGAGCACTGCTTTTGGCTTGTGCATTGTGAAGTACTGCCATGGTCCAGAACCCATACCCTGAAAAGGCATACTGCAGCACAGGAGTGAAGCAGGTCTGCCATCTGTGTGTATCGTCTCTGAGGAAAAAGCTTTCCTTCTGCAAAGTCATGTAAGTTGTCGTGTGTCTGTCATGCCTGGTTTACGCTGAGAGGGAGCCTATACAGATTTTATTTTGTTTTGGGGTAACTGTGTTTTATGGGTATTTTTAGAGCCTCAGAAAGGAGAGATGAGTGGGACAGGCTAGAAAGAGTCAAGTTTTGTATGAATTTAGGACTCAGTTCCTTGCTCTCTGCCTGGGTGAGTCTGAGTTGTTTCATGTTGCTATCAAAGAAATAAGGAGAAATCCTTTTTTTTCCTCACAGGAAAATAGAGGTGGTGAATTAAGTCTAAGTTGCTCAGATGCTGAAACACCACAACTGTGTAAGCACAAAGACAGGCAGAGCTGAGTTACTGAGTGTCCAAATAATTACGCTTGCAATAGCAGCTTGACTTAAAGTAATTCAAAGGGTGGGTAAGGTTGGGAGGGAGACAGCCGGAGACTTGGGTGAGATGTGTGCACACAAGGCTCCATAACTGCTGTAGTGAGACAAGGGTATGTATGAATTACCTTGAGCTTCCGTTTAGATGAAGTCCAGGTTCATGAGCCTGCTTCTGCTTGATCCAAGGATTTGTTCTTTGTCATGATACCGAGGCATCCATCAGGTTTAGGGTGCAGACTATATTTTAATTAAGAGTAAAAGTTAAGCTACTGAACCAGAGGAAAAATCTGTCCTTAGACTCATACTCAGTCTGCGGAGACTGTTGAAGGGAAGAGAGCACAGAAAGTACACGGATGGAAAGCAATAGGCAATGGGGAAATGGAGGGGAGAGAAGTGAGTGGCAGTTTACATGAGATCATATAAAAATGATTTATATTAAAAACTAAATGTAAATCAAAATTATTTACGTTAGAGATCATATCAAAATGGAGGAACTGGAAGAGCAGTTAGTTTTAAGATATCTCAGATTTTGATGTGTCCTACACCTTGGCTGCAGCTTGATTAGCCCCTTAAGCTGTGCAGTACCTTATTCTGCTAGTTCCAGGGCTTCAGGGCTTGTTTTTCCTTCGTGTAAGCTAATAAGGGTTTCTCAAGTAATGGATCAAAATTCACAAGAGAGCCTGCAAGGAGATTAGGGCACAGCTTAGGACATAGACAAGTTTAAGAAATTCTGTCGGCTGCTTGGATTTCCAGGGAGTTGTGTGAAGATCAGAGAAGAGGTCAAACTTTGAAAATGTGCCAAAATGACATCCTTGGGGTGTGTGCAAGAGGTCAGGATAAATTCCTTATCTTATTTATGTACCCAGGCCTTGCTTATGCTGCATCTTCCTAGCCTGTGTCCCTTTCCCCTTGATACAGAGAAGTTGGCACTAACATACTGTGCCCCTGTTTGCCTGCAAGTGGAGGCACAGCAACGTTTGCTACCTCTGCAGCTTTAGGGAGAGTGGAAGGTTTTTTTCTATTGCTTGGGGTAGCTGAAGATAGACAGGTGAGAACTGAGAGCAAAAGGTGCCAGTGCATGATGCTGGGTCTGTTCTTGACAGGGGAGGGTAGGGGTTAACAGAGCCCAGGGACCCTTGTTTGTGTGTCTGGATGTGATGATTTTGCAAGTAACAGAGTGCAGTAGCTCTCTGTCACCTGGGCTATGCCAGCCCACGCAGCATGGTGCAGGCCTCTCCCGCATTATGAAGGAGAAAAGCTTACTGGAGTAAAAGGGAATGGATGCTGGTTTAAAGGTGGGGATTAAGTAGAAGCCAGCTGGCACTTTCTAGTGAGTGTGTAAAATTTGGGGGGACTAGCTCACTGCTCTTTCCAGCAGTGCTAGCTGTAAGGGATGCCTGAATTTTGAGTCCTCAGTGGGAAGGGTCCTAATGCTAGTCAAATCCCTGAGTAGCTTTTATCCGTCATGTATGGATGCCTTTAGGGAGGTTTTGAAATGTGGTGCTAAAGACCTTGTCGTGGAGACTTGCAGGGAAGACTTGCAGGCTAATAAGCTCTGAGGGTCCCGGACGAGAACCCTAATGCTCTTGCAATAACTTTAGGGTGAGTTTGGATTTAGATCTAGCTCCAAACTCCAAGTCAGTTGGACTTAATATTAAATAGAAAGTTTAACCAGAATGGCACAAGTCTCCTTGGTCACACAGGAAAGATGGTTAATATTTAGATTCCAAGCCAGTATCCTTTTTCCCTTCTCGCCTTCTGGTTGCTGCTCCTTCCTGAGCCTCAGCATTGATTCTCTGCTGTAGCAGATGAGCAGCTTAAGAATCAGCTCTCTTCCACTTGGATTGCCAGGTTGGCTACTATTGGCAGAGTTAGTGTGAATGGAGTTATCACCTGCTCTCTGTTCCTCACATGCCAACGTTGTTTTTCCTTTTGAGGATGGGCTGTTGTTAATTGCAGAGTGTATGCCTGTGTTCTGCTGTCAGTGGAGGTAAGGCTGTTCTTTTTGTAGAAAGTCAATATTGGATTTGATTCATCAAAGTTGTGCTACACTTGCAATTTCTTCCTTTCTTGTTCTCCTTTTAAGGATGCTGAATTGAGAGCACTCTGATGTGAAGCAAGGCAGGGACAGTTCCTGTTTGTTCTCCCCTCCATGACTGTGAGGGGTATGGAAGGACAGATACCTCTCCTCTGTTTGTTTTACTGGGGCCAGAGACAAGGAGGAGACCTCGCAGGATTAATTGGCTTCCTTGTGCCTTTTCCTGTTCTCGGTGG
Source organism: Sagittarius serpentarius (assembly GCA_034782735.1). Taxonomy (NCBI): domain Eukaryota; kingdom Metazoa; phylum Chordata; class Aves; order Accipitriformes; family Sagittariidae; genus Sagittarius; species Sagittarius serpentarius. Next base: position 720,092 of record JAVKLA010000081.1, read on the forward strand.
TGGTTGTTGCTCAGTGCATGAGAGCCTGGAGCTTTGAAGAGTTCAGAGCAAACTTGAGAAGAGGGTAGTTTTGTGCTATCTGTAGTAATGTAGTCAAATATACCTCTGGGTATTAGCTGATTGCCACTCATGAGACAGTTTCATTGATATCATGGATAGGTTTTGTGCAGACAATAAGTAAAATAGATTGTGTGAATCCCCACCATCACTAAAAAGAAATAATTTTTAAAATTTAGCCCTCTGTTCCAAGCTGTCGTGGCAAAATGATACCTGCCTATTTCCTGTCTAAAAAGAGTTAGCTCCGAGACAGAGCTTGTAGTGTGAGAAGCTGCGCACAGATCCCTAATGTAACTTCAAAAGAAAAGGCACAATCTTACACTAGATGTAACAGCAGGACAAACCAGGATCTGGATCTTGCTTTTCCATTTCCTGATCAGTTCTGTCTCTACTGGACCGGTGTTAGTTAAGATTAGATAAGCTCCAATGTGCCTTGCATATCACTGAATGCAGAGGAGGTCTGACAGACCTCACATGGCTGCGTCACTAGCTCGTGATGCTCGGGAACATGAGGAGGTGGCGAAGAGGCGTTTTAATGTCCTTTTTCCTTATCTAAGACTCTGGGCAGACTCCTTACCCTTCCTTCCTGTTCCGAAGAGCAGAAGTTTCAGTTGTGTAACTGCACTTCACTTGCAGACCTTAAGTAATGGTCACCACATCGGCTCTGTATCCTCTGGGAGTACTGTGATTCTCAGAACGTTACGGCAGCTGTCTTAAAGCATGTGGAGAAGTGGCAGAGAAGGGGATAGGAGGCTGGAATGCATTATAATTAACCAGCCCCTTTCATAGGTCTCCAGTTCGGTATGTAAGCCTTCTTGGTCCTTGTTAGTAGGCTTTTTTGTGAAGTATGCTGTCAGCTGCTGAGCAGTTTGCATGGTTTCACCTTGCAGCAAAGCATTCACTGTGCCTTGGAGCCTTCCCTGTGTTGCTAACCGCAGGTCTGAGGGAGTGAGGCTACCAACTGGATGCTGAAGAACATGCTGGTACCTATAGCTTGGTGTGAGCTATCAAACATATTTTCCTGTGCTCCCTGGACAGGTTTCTTGGTGTAACTAATGTGCTTAGAAGTACCCAGGTTTTGCTACCTCAACTCTACCAACGAGTGCAGAATGTATTGCACTTCCAGCTTTGTTTTTCCGTTTGTGTGTTCTACCCAGGACTTTCTTCAAGTAGTTATTGCTGCGACATGCTGACTGGCTGTTGAGAGTGAAGCTGGTTGTTCAGAAGACTAAATTAGATTTGTTCTGCTTGCACCTCCTTCCATTTCATACCAAATGTGGAGAAGGAGGGCATTCTGAGAGGGAAAGTATTGGCATTAAGCCTGCTCGAGGGCCTCTTGAGATTGTCTGAAAACGGTCCATTTGTTGGCCAAATAAAGGGCAAGATCAATAAAGGCAGACAAGGCCATTGTGGGCTTCTGTTGCAGCACTAAAAGTTCAATCCTGCTGTAAAATTAGCCATCAGAGTCTCAGAAAACTGATTTCAGCCTCTCACAGCCAGAGCTAGGGAGTTCAAAGATGCGGAGAAGTGAGGGGGTTTCTAGGGAGCCTGGCGCTTAATGCTCTTAGTGTGTGGCCAGGTTTATGCAGTGACGCAGGGAGGGACTGCTATAGGACTTGTAATGCGGACTTCTACTTTAAATCTCTAGGCCAGAGTTTCCCAAGGTGTGGAACACATCCCTGTTGATGGGGATGCTTTTTTAGGCTGGAGCGTGGCCTGGGACACATCTAGGGGCTATGACTGTCCTTCCAATTTTATTGCATGTGCCTAAACTTGAAAGGTCTGGGAGTTTTAACTGTACTGGTCATCTTTCCTCTTCTTGATAACACTTGTAGAAATGAACTGATGCTAGAAATCAGTGCAGGGTTTCCTCAAAAAGAGCACAACGTAGGCAATATCTCTTTGTCTCCCTGTCAGAGAAACCCACCTTTCTTCATGCTGGGAACGTTTTAACCGAGATGTCATTAGAAACCGAGATGTACCTATGACTCATGTCGTGAATGTGCCTGGCGCTCCTGCTGCAAAGAAAAGCTCTGAAAGTACGTTGTTCCTTTCTTCCATCTTACGTGGTGTGACTGAATAACACAGTGCAGTAAAACCAAAGGTGGTGTTAAAATAAAATGTGATGGGATGATGTACAGCTCTTCAGGTCCCCTTTTTCTAATCTCTCTTCCCTGTGAAGGGAAGGGGATGTTTGGGGAAACGTCTGGGTAAACACGAAAAAAGTACATCTCAAAATATCATTCTGGAGTTCTGTATTACTACTTTGGTCTTTAACCAGGTCTCTTCCTCTTTTTTTTTTTTTTCCCCCAGGATACGATAGCTGCAAATCTAGTTTGTCATGTGTTACTGAAAGGTTTTGTTAATATTATTTGCATACAGCAGTGCCTAGTATCCCTGGTCGTAGTCTGGGACCTGGTGTACTATTTAAGTGGAAGCAAAAGGTGATCTTAGCTGCACAGAACTCAAACTGTAAATCTAAGCCAACAGTCAGTTGATAGAGAAGACAAATAGTATAGGAGAATGCAGGTAACAGAACTTGTCCTTTAGCTTCTCTGTGGCCTTTGGAGGCAAAAAGCCAGTTTGAAAGGGGCATTTCCCTCTTCAGAATACTGCCTGGGTGGTAGAAATAAGGCCTGTGTATCCACTTAGTAATCAACAATAACAGACTGAAATGTGATGCCAGACATCGCAGCTGAAGAGGGGACTATACAGCATCTCAGCTTGTGCTGCTGTTGACTATTCAAGTTAGCAGATTGAGCTGCTGATCGCAGTGTCTGTACAGAATACATAGCATCTCTTTTGCCGTCCTTAGTACAGAGGTTTGTAATTCCAAGCAGTGGAGGGAGAAGGGTGTCTCAAGGTAGTAGATGCTTGAGTTGCTACAGCTTTAATCTGTCTCCATTGTTATAACAAGAGCTCAAAGCTTTCAAGCTTTACCTAACAATCCTGGAGATGAGATGGAACAAAATCTCCTAATTTTTAGTGACTTGTTTGACACGCAGTGGGCATAGAAAAGAAGATATGCTCAAGTGACTAGGTGGGGAGAAGTATTGCAGGGATAAGCGAGTTAAAACCCACTTGTTGAGCCAATAAATTGACAAACAGGACTAGTGTATGTTGAAGGGCAGAAACTGAAGGCTTATATTTTTTATTTGATTTTTTTTTTAGTTCTCCCAGTTCGATTTTTTTTTTTTTTTTTTTTTGAGACTCTGGGACCATAACGTATGTCTAAATCAGAGCTGGCATCGCTGTTCACAGCCCTGGCTTTCTAGCCCATTGCTTAGGGAAGCTGAATGCACAGAGGGAGGCTGATCATTCTGCCTAAGCTTCAGACTGCAGCTGGAGGAGAAAGTGCTGTTGACCCATGATGCTGCTGCCTCAGCTTCCCCTGAGACTCTGGCAGGTTATACAAGTGGTGGAAGGGGATCTGGGAATAGCTTTTTTTTCAGCTTGAATGCATGTGCTTCTGCCCTTACAGAGACCTTTACAGGCCCTCATTTACAGTGCAGTCATCAGCTGTTCCTGAAACTCAGCTGCTGAGTGCAGTGTATTTCGTCTTACTTCTCTGTAGGGACAGAAAATTTCCCCCAAAATCTAAGGGCACTCATCTGAACAGGGAATTCAAGTTATTTTGAATTTTCTTGGTGAAACATCCTCCTACTCTTGTAAGATAGCTGCTATCTGTTGTACGGATTGCTCTCAATGCGAGTCCCTGAACAAATTTTTCCTAAATCTGCAGTCAGTACATAAGCACTTTATTGTGGCCTCTTCCATGCTTTTAGTGCTTATGTCTTTGGTGTATGCAAGCATTTGCAACGGTTACCTTGGAAAATACGTGTGTCCAAGCATTCAAAATGAGTTGTAATACAAAATAAACAAACACCACGGGGTGGGGAGGAGGGGAATTATGTGGTTATGACAAGTACGTGCTTAATTCCTGCTGCATTCCATGACCGTAGGAAATAACATGCTGTTTGGAAATGCAGTGCACAAAGAATAGCTACTTAACATGAGAGGCAGTTAGATTTTACATATTTAGCAAAGAGATCCCTTTAACTTCGTATTTTGCCTACCTCTTTTTACATACTTTCTCTCCGCACTAAGATTCTAACTCCATTTTAGCAGAGCGTTGGACATGGTAAGAGGAGGTCATCTGCGTGTCCCTGGGAAGAGGTGGTAATTGGTGCTGGTTTGTTCGTGGGAGAAGGGGGGCCACCTCAATCATCAGGCATAAAGTATACAGAGTCCCCTGCGGTGATCTGATAGATCAGACTGCTGTATTTACCAGTGGATCAGAGAGTCCTGGTAGAAAAGTCAACGCAGAAAACGTTCCTTGAAATGGGTCAGCTGGGCTTGGAACATGCTTTTATAGACTCTACCTCTGCAAGCCATACTCGGGCTTCCTTCTGAGCTAAACACCCACGCTTTTCACCCAGAAGAAAACTGGTAGTGATGTTGGTGCTCAGACCACTTTTTCTCCCCCTGTTTCAGGAGACTTCGGAAAAGCTGTGTTAGCTTCCACCTGGTAATGGACAGTCTAATTCAAGAGAAATGGTAGTTGATTAATTCTGGCCTTGAGAATTTTGTTCTGGTAATGATTAACCTCAAATTCTTTTTGTTTCAGTAGAGAATTCTTAATTCTGTCGGGTTTTTGCATCTTATCTCATAGCAGCAGCGTATCTGGCAGAGACTTAAAGGCAGCTGTGCCTTTAAAATTGAATTGCCTGTGATGGAAGAAATCTGAGAGCACAGAAAGGAGACCAGTGCCTCTTGTACAGATCAAGCTCTGTGGAGATCTCTCCATAGGTCTGCCTTCTGATCAGCCTAGTCACTCCTCCTTCCCTCTGGGGCCAACTGCGGTGGCTGCAATAATATCAGTAAAAGCGGTCCTAGAACTGTCTCAGTGATGGCATTATGTCTTTCCACAGTGGATTCTGAGGTCACCGCTCTGTGCCGCTTTTCCCCCCAAACTACTGTGCGTGTGTAAACAAGCTGGGATTCTATCCTCTGTCAATTCAACAGTGTTTTGCTCCCTTGCTGCTGAAGCGACGCTTCCTCAGATTGCTGGGGGGAGCACATTGGCACTTGGACAGACTTCCCCATTTCTGCAGATGACTGTAACCGTGTGAGTGCTGACTGACCTCTGCATTTCTTCTTTTCCTTCTCCTCCTCTTTCCTTGTTTTTCTTCCCATCCATTTCTTTCTTGGCCTTTGCAGAGTATTTGTTGTGCATTTTGGTGATAAGATGGCAGCATGCATCTCCCCACTGCACCATGCATCGTAACGAAGTCAGGCGTTGTAATGGTACTAGCCAAGGTCAGTCCTTGAGCCCCTCAGCTTTTTTTTCCTGTTCTCCTGCAAGTTTGACCTAATACTTTTCCTTAAGCCTTGTCTGCTGCTTGTTTTCCCTTCCCTCTGAAACGCCCTGTCCCAAATCTTTGGTGGTAGTATGCTCTGTTATGTGCTTTCTCTCCCTAACCCCTTCCTCTTGTTTAAATGGCAGACTATATGTAATATGGGCCTGCTTGGGTGATATGGGTCTAATAAAGTTTCCAGCATTGTAAGATTTGATTATTTCTCTACTCTGGAAAAGAATCTTTGCTTCAGGCTTAGACGTGTAAGTGCTAGGACTTCCTTACATGGGCTTTTGAGCAGGCTGTTGCTTTGTGCAGTACCTGCTGTGCATCAGTCCCCTCAGAAACTAGGAATCTTTATTCTGGGTTCCCCAATAAAGTGCACCGTTGTGGTATGTGACACTGTAGGAAAACAGTCACCCTTTTTTGTATTGTGTTCCTCTTTGCAGCCTGCCATCCTTTTTTCTACCCTGTTGCTGATGCCACTGCTACTGGAAGACCCCTTGAAGATGCAAGAGGTAGTGAGTGACTTGGGCTATGGGAGGCTTTCACTGCTGATGTGAAGTGCCTCTCTGTCTGCCAACTGGAAGCTTGTGTTTAAGACCTGGGTCTTGAGCCCCTGCTTTAGCTACTTTCTTCTGTCTCAGGTTTCAGAAATGAAGGATCCAGGACTTTTCTCTTCCTCTCATGAATTTGCAGCCATTCGTCTAGGGTTTTTATTCGTAAAGCCAAAATATTGTGCTGTATGTTCTCGCTTCAAGGTTTGCACCCGTTTATCTGAAATGTATGAAGTTAGTTTTTTGCCCAGGATAAGACACTGCATTGGACACCCCATGGCTCCACATGACTACCGAAGGCTTTGTTTCTCTGTGCTACCTATGTGTGTCTATGGACTATGCCTTAGGCAGTGCCAGCCCAAAGACTGAAGGCTGTTGGACTCCATATAAAGATTTAGCTTGATCCAAAGTATCTTGGCTGTTAGGCACTGTAAAGTACTCTGATTTTGAGAGACTAGGTACTCAGCATTATCCTGAGTGAAAACCTTGTTCTGTTAAGGTATTGGGCTTTGGTGTGGTGTGACTTATTTCATGCCATGAGTTATTTCAGAATATCTTGACCTAAATGAAAAGGGAGACGATCAGGCCATAATACTTCTGCCCAATGAAGTCTTACTGCCTTTTCACTGGTGGTTGCAAGTTATTTGCAAAGGAAAGTAAAAACTAGAAGGTGTTTTTTCATTTCCTGACGAGTTCACGTCAAGGAGGAGTTTCTCTATGAAGCATGCCATGAGTCATGAGGTTTTCTGTTCTTAGCCTGCCCCTTTTCAGAGTGAATGAGTCTTTTCTGGGGTGGGAGAATTATTGCACCACCTCAAGCAAATGGAAGGTTGAGTTCAAAACATGCAAGACAACGAGGGGGAAAAAAGAGCCAAAAGACTCTGAGTGAAAGCAGCAGCCCTCTTTTGTTATAGTGTTGCTCAAGAAAGCAGCGGTAGCGATCTGAGTCATGCCAGTTTCTCTACCCTCCTGATACTGACCCTCTTTCTCCTTACGCAGTAGTATTCTTCTTCCTCCAAAGTCTCTATAGGGAATTATTTTTCTTCACCTTTTGATGGAGGGGATCTTCTCTCCATTCTCTTCTTCCAGAATAGCTGAAGGTACAGCGCTTCGGCTGTTGTACCTTGCTTTCCCTCCCAAGACCTTAAGTTCTAACTTGCATGCTGTGACAAACATTGTGTTCACGCAGCTTAGAAAGAAATGGCTTACAGGCACTTTCTAGTCTGTGTACAGTTTGACTACAGCTCCCATGATGCCAAGAGTGTGAAATGCATATTTTCTTTCTGGAAATGAAGTCTCATGTGACTTCCCAGCTGCTGCAGCAAAGAGGGAGTCCTTTCCGAGATTTTTATTTTTTTTTTTTTTTTCCCGGGGAAATGGAGGTGTGCCCTAGCTTGCAGATGCTGTGATTGCATATGATTTTCTCTGACAGCAGAGGCTGTAGAGCTGCAGAACACTCTGACTTCAGGAAGGATTCAGGAGTTTATCCATCTGGCACATTTTCCTGGGGATCTGTACACCTGTACGCTAAGGTGCAAAACAGTTAAACTATCTCTTCCTTACGTTCTGGCATTGTTCTTGCCAGCTCTTTCTCTCTCCTCATAATGTTTCCTGATCTGCTTCCAGTTTTCCTTCCCGCTAGTTCTGTTACTAACAGGCTTTGTTTTGCATGCATGTTTTACAGAGGCACAGGGGGTTTCTAACTGCTCCACAAATCCTGCAGACTTTCCTTTCTTGCCATATGGGAGAATCAAACCGTAGCTGAAGTGGTGCTTCACAGGCAGCGTGTTGCATTCTGTGCCTGCAGGTCATGCACCTTTTCCAGTGAACTAATCTGAGCCTTCTAAGCCCCTTGTTTCCACCGTGTGGGTACTTGAAAAAGTAAATTTTTCAGTTACGGTGAATCTTTCAGAGGTGAGTCTGGTCTGGTTAGTGTGAAGCTAGAACTGTAATGATGGGCAGCAGTAAAGCCACTATGATGTATCTACGCAGAGGGTGCCCTAATGGCTGTGAGCTGTGACAGCTTGTGACTATTTGAAGGGACAGTGACACTTGTAGGTAGTGCTTATAACAAGCATTTGTAAGATACCTTTTTGGAGGCAATTAAAAGCTCAAACCCTGAGCTAACATGACTATTGCTGTAGCTATTTATAGAGCTTTGAATTCTTACCCAGACCTCAAGTGTGTCATAGTGGGTTGTTCCCTTCCAAGAAGTGGACTTCCTCAGGAGAGGTTTCCTGTTTGCTCTTAAGTTCTTGAGCTATTGCACCCTGCTGGAACTACAGAGAGCCTCTGCTGTAAAGAGACTGCAACATGGAAATTCAGCATTTTCTGAATTGCCGAGTCAGGCTTTACTGGTTCTCTAGCTTAGCATTTGCTGAAGATCCTTCATGAGGCTGTTTGGTGGTTGTTTTTTTTTTTTTTTTTTTTTTCCCCCATGCTACTGTGAATACTTGTAGCAAAATGCACGCAAATGAGTAGACTGCCATTAAGGGACTTCAGTGGCCCCTTAAAAGACTTGGGGAGTAGATTGTCCACAGTGTGTGCATTTGCTCTTCGTGTGTCCCTGTATGCACTGGATGTCTTACGGTTACTTTTTGGACTACTGTCATCAGTGTTATAGCAAAGGAGATATTTGGAAATCCATCTAGTGCACAACAAGGATGACAATCCTTATCCTAGTGAATGTAACTAGTTCTGGTGGTGTGGTGATATCTTTCCTATGTGGCATTGGATTGGGTATGTTGAAGCTACACTATATCCACAGCAATGCTTGGGATGGAGATTGAAAAATATACGTGTGCTCGTAAGACAGGCATTATGTCCTTGATAAATATGAGGCTGGTGTGTTTGAATACGCTGAGTAAAAAGGTGAAGTGTGCCATCCGTGATCTGTGTAAGCAGGTGACTGCATGAATGCATCACAACAGAAACACCAGCAATACCTGTTTCCTGTATGCCAGGACAGGACTTGGTGGGGGTGTCCTCTGTATGTTGTATACTTACAGCCCTTATTAGAGGTGGTTCGAGTGCTAAGTGGTGTTGTCTGTCTGTGGATTGCTGGCCCCTCTTTACTGTTTACGTTGCACACCTGCACGATAGTGACATCTGTTATATATATTCCAGTGCATACTACTGGCAGGACTGCAAAACACTTGGTATACTAAAACCCCGTGGGTCTGCTCTGGGCGTGTGTGTGTGTGTGTCTGCGTGGTCACAAGGGAATAGTAGTGGTATGGTTTTGCAGAGACTACACAGCTGCCCTTTAACATGTGTTAAGCTGTTTAGTGTGTTGTAAATTATTTGCCAGCGCCCCTCGTCTTTGTGTACTGCACAGTGGTGCCCGCTGCGTGCCTGAGCACGGCGTGCTGCACCGTTGTATGAATAAGCACTTTCAAGCAGTGATGTTTCGAGCCCTCAGAGGCCCTTAATTTGACTGAGCTCTGCAGTGTTTTTTCTGCCTCCCTCCCAGCCAGGGTTGCTCACGTCTGTCTGGTTTGCTAGCGCCAGGGAGCTCGGAGGAGTTGCGTACACCGGTTCCTGGGCTGGCTAATAGGCTCCGGGCTGATTTACTGGAGTAAAGTAGGCCAGGAGGAGCCTGCAGGACCGGGGAGGGAGAAGCTCAGTGATGAATGGGGCGGCGTGAAGTCACTCTGCTCCGCCAATCGGGGCTGGCCTCAGCCGGGCAGGGCCCGGCAGCTGCGGATGCCTCTTGATGCTGGGACAAATGCTACCTTAGATGATGATGTGATATTTTCAGTCTGAGCTGAGGGTGTGCACCAAAGAGTTCCTAGTTTAGGCCCAATCATTTCTGAGTGTTACTCTGAGGTGAGTGTTCTCAGTAGGGTGCAGATGACTAGCCTCCACCTTGTATTTTTTTTTTTTTTCTCTGCACGTGTAAATCCCTCTCTTTTAAACGGTCTGTCTCTGGTATGCTTATTTTGCACCTTTGCTTCTCTACCTGTCTGGCTGACCCCTTTCACTCTTTCCTTTCAGAAGCTGCCTCTTCCTTCCCTACTTTCATCCTCCTCATGTCTGGTCACTCCTCCTTTACCTGTGCACTGTCCAGAACCCACTTGCTCTCTTCCTTTCTTCTGATTCCTAAACTACCCACCTGGGGGGTTGGTTGTGTCACTTTTCCTTCCCATAGAGCGAGAGGGAGGAAGGGCAGCATGTCCAGTAGATGGGTTACTTGCCTGTTCCTTGCAGAAGCTCAGACTTAAAAAGGAAGCTGGGAGGAGGGTCCTCTCTGTTCCTCACCTTTGGGTGGTGGCAGCGGGGAGGAGTTGGGGGTGGGTGGGATAGTGATGACTGAAGTCTTGTGCCAGACTCCAGCCAAGTATCTAATTTGGGACGATCTGCTTAAGATGTTTTTTCTGCCAATCTCCCGGGGCAGGAGAGAAAACTTGGGGCTAGCTCTTCAGTGACTTCTTATTGTTTTCATCCTCCTGTCAAGTTGTTTGTCTTCTCTTCTTCATCTTCTTTTGACTTTCCCTTTCTCTCCCCTCCCTTCTCCTTCAATGCTCTTGTTTACTGATAGGCCAAGCAGAAAACATGGAGACGTCTGATATGGCGACAGCAAAGGTAGGATGGAAATGCTGCCGGCCTCACTGTGCGTAAGTGGTTTCGCTTGGCAACTTCTTACTTTGTCTCTCAACATTTTTACTTCCTCCTAACCCTTTTCCCTGGTGCTGGGAGTGGTACCGGCGCTGGGGGTTGATGATGGGATTCAGGTTCTGGGAGAAAGTTACATTGTGGCCACAGTCTGTTTGTGTTTTTCTTGTGAGATTTGAGAAAAATCTTGAAATGTTGATGTTCTAGGCAAAGGTCGCGGGTGGGGGAGAAAGAGGGGAGTCCGCATCGCTGCCAGCGGCAGGTTGTGGGTGAAGCTGCGGAGGGAGCGGGGATGCTGGCAGCAGCCCGCTTTGCTGCGGGGTGAGAGAGTGACGCTAGAGGGTGCCTTAGGGGCAGGCTTGCCCCTGCCGGGGACTGTTGGGTGAGTAGAAATGCCTTTTGGCAGCCTTATTTCCTTATTTTTTTTTTTTTTTTTCTTTTCTGGAAAGGATCTCGGGGGAGTGCCGAGTGAGAAAGTAATTGGAGCTTATAGATGCATCCGCCCTTTTCTGTGAGGCTTCTCTGTTGCCCCTGCTGCTTTGCTTTTACCTGGTTGTAAGTTCTCCTTTCCTGTGGGCTGGCAGACTGGAAACCTGTGGGAATGGAACTGGATGGATTGAGATTGAAGGGTTTATTCTTATTGCTCGGCTAGAATTCAAGCTGAGTTTGAGTTTTCCCTTTTCACATTTGTTTCTGCTAAATACTGTAGACTTTTCTAAATACTATATACTTTTCAATTCCATTTTCCAGAAGCCTGGATGACACTGGTGAACAGCTGCCCTGTCTTTCCCTGAGACTGGGTTGCATGTTGGTGCAGGTTTTCAGGTTTTTGGTGACTGTCAATAAATTGTGTGAAGTACTTCTGGATAAATGTTGCTTTATAAAGGTGAAATAATCTTCACTATCGTGTTTGATCAAGCTTCAGCTGCTTGTCACTGCAAACTCACAGCTGTAGTGCTTGAAAAAAATTGCTGAAGGGCCAGTCGCATTGGAGCCAATTGAAAATGACACTCCATTTTAATTACAGCTGTTGTGGCATTTTGGGGGAGTCCAGCTTTCTCTGTGTTGAAAATCAGACATTTTTCAAAGACAAAACCGACAGTCACTTAAATTCTTTTTGTCTGTACCTGTGTTTTTTAAATGGTTTCTTGTTTTTAAAGGAAAACATGTTCTACAGTGTTAAAGCACCATCTTAGTGTGAACGTACTGAAAACCTGAAAACTGAAAAAAACCCAAACCTTGGGGGGGGGGGGGAATCTTTTCAGGAAAATGTATCTTGAGTGAAAAACTAAATCTAGTTCAAACCTAAAACAGATACCTCTTGGAAAGTAGTTATGATGTAAATATTACTGGAATGTATACAGGTTTATTTGGACTTATACCATGGCAAGTGTCGATGTTTAGTCCCGTGTTCTTCGTTGAAACCCAAATGTTCTTCCATGGTCTTGTCTTTTCCGAGTTTGGGTCAGTTACCTCTGTTACAGTTGGTTTGGAGCCTCCAAGGGATGCTATTCATTTTGCTTAATTTCTCCTGGGGTTAGCCTGGGCCCTCAGCTAGCAAAGAACTTCTGAGAAGGTTTAACAGATTTGTTTTCTTAGCCTGAGAGAATGCCAAAAGCGGCTGTGGGAAGTAATATCAGGATGTTACTTCCACGGCTGCTCTCCATTGTGTTGCGTTGTCACTTCCTTTTCTGCTGGGGCACCTTTCAGGGTATCTCAAGAACTGGCATTTCCTGACATGTCAAAGAATGGTCCCATATTTAGCACATTAAAAATAGACACGAGTGGAGCTTTTACTATTTTGTAACCTGTGGTTTTAATCCCAGGGTAATCAATCATTTGTCCTCATCTTGAGGCTTTTCAGAACTGTTGGTCGAATCAGAAAACCGTTTGTCCCGCGTATACTAATGGGGCACCATGCTTCGGGATCGTGACGTGGCGCTGGGTCACTTTGCAGTTTTGCTTACATGGTGCCCTGCTAAAAGGAGGAACCCTGATTGTTTTGTCCCTGCTCCTTGCTGAGTGCCAACAGGAAGAGCAGTTAACCTGTTGGGGGGGGGGGGGTGTGAAATCAGGCCAATGTGAAGCTAGAATGCTTCCTGGGAAAGCATGAATCACTTTCCAGGTAATCAACCAGTGTAAAGGAAGAACATAAATCAGTGAGCTGCCTTTCATTGCCCTGACACTGAAAGGTTCTTGTTCTCTGTACTGCAAGTACATACATGGGAAGTTCTCAGACCTTTTAGGGTGGGGTGTGGGGGGGGAGATATTTAAGCACTTGATTTACGTGTTCCATCTTGAAGGAAACGTGTTCCTTTTATGAGCTGTAATGGGAATGATGAGCAAAGCCAGAAAAGATGCCTATTTACAGTATTGCAGAGCTTTTGCTTAGAGATTATTTCCTTGGCTTTTATTAGATAGCACTTGCTCAGGCTGGAATTGCTTGGAGAAGTACATGCAAGGGGAAAAGGATAATAGGGTAATGCAAAATAGCTGGTATGTTCATAAAAGTGCTAAATGTTAAATACTGTTGTATGACTTTTAATTTCTGTAGTTCCCTCTGTGCTTCCAGCTTTCATCCAGGCCCTGACAAGGGAGGTGGCAAAATGCTACGTACAGATTGCTTGTTTCTTGCCATTTAACCAGAATGCGAGAGAACACCAAGACCTAATTCATTACTGTCTGTCACTTTGTACAGATGTTCTTGCCTGTCCAGAGGGCATGTAAAGCACTCTCTCATCTGGACAGTATCATTTAGTATTTCTTTCATTCAAGTTGGAGGTCAGAAAAAAAAGTAACTCTGCTTTTGTGTATTACAGCGCTAACTTTTTTAATTCATGTGGCCTTGACAGTTGCAGGTCAGGAAAACATCCAGTCTTTTTTTAAACTCCTTTTTTCTGCTGCTTGTAATCTCCAAGTCTTTCTTCAGTTTGAGAAAGTTCTGCATGGTTTTTACTTCGTTGCTGTTTTTAGTGTGTGTGTGTGTGCGCTGTTTGGCTTCCTCATCCTGACTGGCGGTGGAAGCAACCAGAAGCCACAAGGGAGGCTGTATTCATGGTATTCTTGGTCTGGACCAGAAGTACTCAAAATGTTACTGGCAGTAGGCCAGGATCCAAATTATCTTGTTTAATCCTTTCTGAAGTTTGAGAATTTTGCCTGGGGGAAGGGACAGGGGACAAGGCAGGACAACAGACATTTGAGACACTTACTGTTTACTGTTTATGCTTAGCAAATGATGTACCTAATATTTTGCAATTAAGAAAGGAGATCCCTTTCCCAAACAATCAAAATTCTATTGCAAAAAGCAAATTCTTTGACTTACAGATTTTTCGGCTAGAAGGGAAAACTATGAACATCTGATCTAAAACCCTGTATGAAGGGCAGTTGTTGGTGAAAATATACATGTGGCTCTGTAAATAGGTCAAATACAAATGAGTACAAAGAAGAAAGGAGATTGGTATGGGAAGAAATAAAATAACGTTGGGTTGAGGTGAGAGGAAGAAGGTGGTCTGATGACTTGAGATACGAAAGGGAGCTGAGCAGGGAACAACACTGAAAGATACAAAGGCAGTCAAAAATGTTATGAAATAGCTGATGGAGGAGGGATATAAAATAAAGGAGGAAAGGAGAGGAGAAGGAAGCAGGAACAGGTGTAGAGAGAAGCGTGTTTAGGAAGAGGCAAAAGATGCCGTTTTGATACGGGCACAGAGGTGGCAGTCAAGAGAGGGCTGCGAGAGCCACGGCTGCAGCATCCTGTATAGAGGGAGGTATGTGGGTGAGGGAGGAAGGACTGCAGCTGATGAGAGGTGGGTTACAGAAGCTGTAGGCACTCGTAACTCGTTTGATCCTGGTGCTCTAGTTAAGTGTGCTCTGGAAACCACCGACTTTCTTGGCAGATGTGAAGGGCACCTCCATGTCTTTCGTAGCTGCTGTTGAATTCAGAGACTTTGGTCAGGAAAGGAAGGAGAGGTCATGGTAGGTGAGACATAAAGGGGACGGTATTGTTGTGGTGTTTTCAGGATTTTCTGATTGCTAATGTTGGCCAAAAAAGACACCCGCTCTCACAGACCTTTCACTGTTTTCAGCTATTATACTTGTTTTCATGTTTCATGAAAACAAACTGAAAGAAAAACCAATGTTTATGCTTCTATTACTATTTCTGCTATCTTTTTTACTATTCATATGGAAAAAGAAATTATACCAAAATAACAAAGGCTTGGAAAAGGTCTTTTGCGTGTAAAACATGATCATCAAAGATCACTTGTCACTTGTGTTGACATTTATGCAATCCAAACCAAGGTATCATTGATGCTTATCACAACCATGTAATGAATGTCTCCTTACAACATGTAGTTCCACAGGTGAGTGAAAAGACATGGATTATAGGGCTTAACCTTTTTCAAAACAGAGGTCTGTAGCAGAGCCAGGTATGGGTTTGGATCTTTCAAGCCACAGTTCTGACTGTGCTTTTTTCTGTTTTCCCATTTTCCTGTTTTGTGGGATGGATGCTCGGGATGGAGTAGGTAGATAATTTATCTGGAATTCAACTTGCGTGTGCCTTCTAAGTATTCTTAGCACTGCGGAGGTGGACAGGGTGGCTGTGCGTAGCCTATCTCTCTCGATATCTACATATGATCTCTCTTTTGTTACCTTATTTAAATTTTAATTCTCCCCCCCTGGAGTGGTTTTGTGCAAAAGATGGAGAAAAAGGAAAGGGCTTGCCCATGCAGCATTACCTGACACAGATGGACCGGTCAAGTGAATGTGGAACTGAGACTGTAAATAGCAGTGACAAGTGGTGTCATCTGCTTGGGGTCCTCTGAAGATGGTGGGTGACCCACAGTCCCTTCTCCAAGGCTCCTGCTGCGAGGATTTTGGAGAGCAGATCCCAGCTGGATTGTGGCAGAGGTGGCTGTGCCTGCCAGTCGGATGCTTAAACAGACACTTTCTTCTTCTAAGTGGTCTGTCTCCTTTGATAATTTCCAAACTCTCATGTTATTTAAAAAAAAAAAGTACATGACTGCTTATCTCTTAATACCTTTCTTGCCTGAGCTTTGATTTCTAAACATGTGACTCTGCAGCATTAGTCTGTCCCAGATTTGCCAAGCTTGCAGGTCTCCTGACCCATTTTACAGCATTGTGATTTGCTTCCCTCCTTGATAACCTGCAGGCCACAGATGCAAAGCATCTCATGGAGAAAAGCTGAGTCCAAGCCAGGCATCTGACGTAGGTTGGACCTAATGAGGGCTGAATGTGGGATTATGTGGAGTGAGTTCTGAATATGTTTTTTTCCCCATACTGTTTGTCATGTGGAAATGGATGTACCCAACTCTATGGCTAAGTTAATGCTTTTTGTCTAGAAATAAACAAAAAGGCATCTTGCAAAGATTGTGTTGGAAACAATTCTCAAAGCAGGTGTTTCAGGTCTCTCTGCCTTGTGTGGGGCTCTCCTGCAGGATAATGTCCACCGCTTTCCTCCACAAACAGAGTGGAAGACAGTTCTACACAGGATGCAGTTTCACACTAGTTTCTTCCTTCTGCAGCAGCCTCCCCAAGTGTGATGGTGTTTAATAATGAAGCAAACAGTGCAATGTCACAAGTGTTTGGGAAGATGCTTGGAGGGAGCTAGCACTGAGTTGAGTTTTCCCTTTGTGACTCACCTCCCCAGAAAAACATTTCAATATTAATTGCACAGTTTCTGAAACTTCAGCCCCCCTGCCACGATCCTATTTCCTTTCACCTGCCCTGGAATGACCGAAGCCCTACAAAAGTGACTTTTTGCTGAATTCAGAACCGGAACTTTGCTTCTGTCCGTCTGTTCAGGACTTGGGAGAATTGGCAAGAAGAGCTGGTGCCTTTATTTATTAAGCAAAACATGAAAGCAGAGAAGCACGTGTTTGTTACCTCCCAAAGGGGATGTGGGCATCACTGTCTTGATGGTTCCTTGGGCAATGAAGACAAATTTCACAGGAAGCTTTGTAAACCAGAACAGAGACTTTGAACTGGTACCCCCTGTCTACTGTGAGGTGAACAGAATGGAGGTGGTGATTTTACAGGTCAAGATTTTTCTGTCATTCCACACAGACATCAACAGCAGTCATTGGGATGGGCGTGTGTGTATGTGGGGGGTGGGGAATAGGTGCAGACCTTGACTTTGGTGCACAAGAATGACAAATAGCGTAACACCCCACCCTGCACTGCACCCCCAAACCTTCAAGATAGTACAGTCTTTTTATTTTCACGTAACTGACTGCTGTCTTTCCTTCACCACCCCTGAAACTGCTGGATTCCTGTAGGGTTCATAAGCGAGATCAAGATCATCTTTCCCAAGACCAAAGATCAGACCTCTCTGGATGCAGCATGGGGCAGTGTGTGTGTGTTCACCCTTGGACACTCCCAAGCTTTGCTTTTTGAAGTACTTTAGATGATCCTTTACTAAGAAATAGTTGAACTATAGGGTGTTTGAAATATACTGCCATGTTCCCTAGCAGTTTGTGTACCTGGGCAGCGGAGCAGTTGGGCTGTGTTTAGTTCCTGCGAGATCAACAGAATTCCCTGGAAGAGAGTAGTGTATTGCAGGAACTGGGGGTGGTGGTGGTGGGGGGTGGTGATGATGCAATAACTGGCACTTCTTCCCCCTTTTCGTCAGGCCTTGCCCACGGTGCCCAGCCCTTTGCGTGCTGTGGTGGGGGGGATCTTCAGTGGGGGGAAGAGGTCTTGACTCCGCTGCGATAAGGGATGCTGCAACACCTCCTCTCTGGTTGTGTTTGTGCGAATGCTGGCAGTGGGAGGGCATGAGGATAAGATGCTCCCCCCCCCCCCCCCCTTTCAGTTCTAGCACAGGAACTTGACTCCTGCCTCTCTGAAAATTTCAATTTCAGTTAAGCACTCCCCTGACTTCCTGTAGCCGTTGTTGTTCTGCTCTGCAGTCGGAGCGGCGGGTTCATCAGTCCCGGGGGGGTTTGGGGGGGGGGGGGGGGGGTGCAG
>JAVKLA010000081.1:737777-756630 GCA_034782735.1 Sagittarius serpentarius
GGCGGGGGCCGCGGGCCCCGCCCCCCCCCCCCCCCCCGCGCGGGGGGCGGTGCGGCGGGCCGGCACGGCTGCCATGGCATGCTGCGCGGCGCGCTGTCCTGCCGGTGCTGCACATGCTCAGCAGCGAGCGGGGCGGCTCAGCCCCTGGCGGTGCTAGTGCGGGGAGCCCTGTGCCTCTCGGCGGGGGTCTGGGGGGGCGCCGGGGGCGGGAGGCGGCCGTGCCCCGGCGCGGGGGGGCTCTGTGCATGGGGCTCGGCGCTCCCCGGGGGACGCTGGCCGGCCGGGTCTCCTCCAGTATGTCCTGGGACCTCTGGAGCTGTCAGTGGGCAGACAAGGACACGGGCATCGGATTATCGTGACTGTACTAATGAAAGGGTTCAAGCTCGCCTGGTAAGCAGAGCGCTGGGGAAAGCGGGGCGGGGGATGCCACCACCACCCCCACCCCCCGCCCCGAAATCTTCCTCCTTCCCAGCCTCGCGGCCCGCCGCAGCGGCTAGCGCGGCGGGGCCGGCGGAGGAAAAGGGATGCGCTCCGCTAAGTTGGCCGGTGCCTGCGCTGCACATCTCGGGCCGCTGCAGCCCCGCCGAGGGGACGTGTGTGCGGGCCGCCGCGGGCAGCGCCAGGCTGCGGCTGGGAGGGAGCCGCCGGGAACAGATGCGACGACGGGCCGTTCCTGTCCGGGCGTCTCTGCATCAGGACTGCGATGCCGTGAGCCTCCCTCTGGTCCGGCTGTATCTTCCTCCCTGCTGCCGCCAGCCCTTCGCCTCCTCTTCCCAGCTTTCGCTACGGCTGTGCGTGAATTTGCATCGGTGTATGCGCGCACATAATACCTGCGCACCTGAGCGTCTGGACTCGGTATCTGTGTACGGAGAAAACAGGCGTGTGCAGGCTTTTTTCCTGAAGAAAAGGTGGAGGAAACGTTTTGAATCCTACCTGCGTGGAATGGCTCCTGCTCAGCTTGTCCTTTAAATAGCTGCTTTTGGGGATGCACCTTACTGGCATGTTTCTGTAATAATGTATTAGAGTTGGGAGTCGAGGGAACTAAGAGCTTCCCGGAAGGTACCGAAGCGCTCGTTAATTCTTTGATCGTTCCTGGGTGTTTTAGGGGAAAACTCTGCAGGTTTGGGCAAGTGGGCAGTGAAAGAAAACGTTGTGTGGGTGAAAAGTCGATCAACAAAGATGTGTGTGTATCTAAAACGTTTGCGTGTAAATATTTTTGTTAGTCGAGTTTGTGTTTTATATGGGTAGGTACGCGTATACACATGTAATATATGTGGATGCATTCGTATATATATCTAACGTGAACTTGGCTAACAAAGACTTATGCGAAATCTTGAGTGTATCAAAACTATTTTAAATCTCTTAGCGTGTCAAAACTACTTAGTTGGAGTAAATAGTCTTTGAATTATTGCGAGAAAATTGATTTAATCAGAACTTTATCAGATGGGAACGGTTCCATAGTTAATAGTGGAATACGACTTTGGATTGAAATTGAAAAGTGGATGACAAGAGCAATGTGCAGGCCTATTTCTTTTTCTTAATCCTTTTTCTCTGTAGTGAAAAAGGAAGTAATCGTAGAAATAACAGCCTCCCTCGTAAGTGCTGTTTTGCATCAGCATGAATTTAGTGCTTTGAGATCCTTGCCTGTAAAGTGTGAGAAAACAGTGAAGTTATTTTTCATTTGTTGTTTTATTTATTGTTGCTATTTTTATTTTTTTTTCCCTGTGTAAAAAATAAAAGCACGATAGCCCAGGACTAGGAAGCATCTTGTACTGGGCCCCAGGGGACGGACTAGAGCCAGGGATGACTCAATAGGTCATCTCTTTTTCTAATTTCTGTAATTTTGTCTTTTCTTTAATTATACTGAGAGCCTTTGAAACTTTCTGATCTGTAAATGGCCATGTATAACATAGACTGTATAAATGATACCGCCATTAACTTTGAAAATATTTGAAAATCGTACACAATGCCCCCCCCCGCGCCCCCCCCTCCCCCCCCCCCAAATTAAAAAAAGCCCGACTCTTCTACTGGTTTGCTGCTTCATGAGGTATGCTGTTGGGCTGATGAGTTGCATAATAGCTTAGTGTACTACCAGGAGAGCGAAGCATGTGTTATAAATGCCGTGATCATGTGTATCTGCAATAACATGGCACCCCACTGCATTCGTTTCTGTACCTATCCATGAGCAACACTGAACATTTTCGTTAATCGTGTAATTGGAGAGCTTTTTCATAGCCCGTTCTATCACAGCATTTATAACAAGGTCGAAGCTCGTCTGTTAATTTTGTCAGACTTCAGAGCTAAGCAAGTGAGGCTGGTAGATTCAGGAGCTGGATGGGGGACATAAGAAGATTACTCATGTGCTGGATGAAATGCTAGCGGTGTTTCAGTAGGTGACGCTCTTCCCTCTGAGTTTTCTCTGTCTCAGGGCTCCTGGCAGGGTCCTAGGGGCACTGTGCTGTCCTGGGTGCGTGTATTCTGGTGGGGAGCACAGTAAAGGTCCAGATGAGTTCCCCTGGCTCTCCCCAAAACACTTGAAGAGTGCTCACCAAGCCCTGCTTGGGCTACCTCTTCAGCATCCCCCCTTCATCTTCCTCTGAATCCCAGAGAGAAACAAGCCAAATATTCTGATTGCTTGCCTTATTTAATGAAAGTATACAGCATTTTGGATCTTTGCGGTAGTTTCTCTGTTCTCCCTCTGGGATGTTTACAGGCAGTTTTATTTGTTTGATTGCACTGCAACATCCAGGCACAGAAGGATGAGTTAAGGATGTTATTTCAAGCCCCGTTTCACCTAAGTATATGTGTTGATTGGCATGGTTCTAGAGGAGCATGGATCCAAGTATGGAATATAGAGTTCCCTGCTCTTTGCTGTTTGTCAGACTTGGTTAGGGTACTTTAATGGGGGTTGTACAGCCTCCAGTATTTGCAGTGAAATGGCTTTATAGGGTTAGTATTTGTCTAAAGGAAAAAAAAAAAAAGACTATGTGTCAAATGCGTGGCATACAAACAGATCTTTTGGTCCTTGCTGTGGAAGTGGCGATTCCAGTTCTAGGTGGCACTGCTGGGGTTAATGCAGATTTCCTTATGGAGCCGTGCTCAGACAGACACATGATTTCTTTCTGTACCAGGAAGGGCAGTAGCACAGGGACAGAATGCTGTCAGCAGGAGCAGCCTACTCTGACCGTTAGGAAGAGGGCTTGCTCTTGCCCTTTTTTAGACCACCCGTTCATTTTGTGCTGTTAGATTGCACAAAATAACGTAACGCCTTTTATCGGGGAGCTCTGGCCATCCCTGAGTCTCGGTGCAAGCTTGTTTTGGCACAAGACAATGTGCTGATCTCTAATACGATGTCATGCGTTTCTGCAGTACGCCACCTAATTCTGCCCAAAATGATCTCATCACCATCTGGTATCATATCACAGCATATCTGCGTACCGTGGAGTCATTGGGTGGTCACAGCACACTGCAGTACAGCAGAATCCTGATGTATAACCATCATAGCTTTATGACATCAAAACGTGACTGTATTGTATCATGATGCAAGGTCCTGATGTGCTAGTGCAGCATCATACTGTGATGGTACAACATCCTGGTATCAGAAATGATACTGCAGTCCCCTAGTACGTTGTTGTTGTCGTTTGACAACGTACCTTTGTCAGGGCCTAGTATCTTGGTTTAACAGGTCATCTTCATGTCACAGTGTAGTATTTTAATGCCATTGTATACGTCTTTATGTTGTGACGTGGTATTGCGAGAGAGAGCTTTTGCTTCCAGTTTTACATCACCGTTATCTCGGAGATCCATAGGGACCATAATGAGCCAGGCCCTGAGCTTTCAATTTCAGAAAGCCAGAAACTACAACAGCAGGGCAGGCAGGCTTTCCCTCTCCTCAAGTCGTGGGCAGTGTGGCTTGCCGTTGGCATTCTCCCTTGTTAGGAGTTTTGGGGAGCTCGAAATACAGCATAGATGGATACTGATTTGGATCTTCTATTAGAAATGAGAATCAAGTGACTGAAGAGTCTCGCAGGCACAAAAGCAAGCTGGTACCTGAACTTGATGTCCCATAAATGGGGTACTGAACAAAACTCTGCTCATCTGATTTTTCCTTCCTTTTGTGGTTCCTTCTGCATTGCTTGTGCTGTTTTGTTGACTGGAATATTTCTGAGCCACAGAACCTGCTATATGGAACCTATAGAGAAAATTAGGGCCAAAGGCTCTACCTAAAAATAAATCTGTAATTCATTTTTCTGCTAGTGCCTGTGGGTGAGAAAAAAACCTCTCAATGTTCCGACACCCTACTTATCCGAAGGAAGGATCTATTATATAGTTGTGGGGGTGGGATGGGAACTAGGTAGGGTTACAGAACAGCGGAGCTAAAATTAGAAATTGTTTGATGTCAGGGAGCAGTGAAGATTAACATTAGGCAGTTTCAGTTACGCGTTCTTTAAGGCTGCGACTTCGGGAGTGCTTTGTACCTAGACCAGGCTAACGACACCTGCCCTTTCAATGGATTTGTCAGTGTGTCAGGGCCACTAGTACGTTAAGAGGGGAGGGAGGGGGTTCGTAAGTTATCACGCGAGTCCTGCATAGCTCTGTCCTTACAGTCTAGCGTTGCAACTTCTTTGAAGTCTAAAATAACAGGTTAGTGAAAAAGGGACGAGAGGGATGCGTTCTGCCCTCAATTGTAGAGAATTAGTACTTGCTGTAATACAGAAAGGTGATAAACGTGGGTGTTTGGGATTCTTGCCTCCTTAATTACATACTGAAACAACGAAGCCATTTAAATCACTTTCAATTTCATATCGATACTGCAGAGACTTAAAGAGCCTACTGTGTGCAGTGAAAATGAACTTTGTTCTATTGCATTGCAAATGAAAGATGAATTTCCAAATCAATTATTCCTCAGTTTTTTGGAGAAGGCTAACAAAATAGTTCTGTTGAAGTTACGTAATTGTGCTGTTGTGCATATTGTGCTGTTTGACCTTCACGTTACAGGTTAAAATGTTATGTTTCAGTGTTCTTTTCTCCTCTGTCTTCATCGATTCTTCTGCGTCTACATCTTTCCTCTTTGTGCTTTTTATTCAAAAGGAAGAAATAGGTGATGATAATCCTCCGCTAAAAACCATCAAAGATGACCCACATACATATAAATACGGTTCTAGCATTTTGGAAGAAAGAGGCTTTCACTCCTTAAAAATTCTGCAAATGGATCTTAGGAATCGGAAAGTTCCCGTTTGCTGTCGATGCGGTAGGAAGTGGAAACTGTATTAATAGGTTGCTCGCCTCTCCCTGCATCCAGAACATTCTGAACACTGACTGAACCTCTGTCCATAAAGTACAGTTTCTATCCTTTCTCTTTGAACAGAAAGAAACGTTATGATTGTTGTATAAGGTGACCTGAAGGACAACTTTGAGCACTATGGATACGTTTATTTTGTAAATGGTTTCATAGTACAATGAAGTGGTTAGTAGCAGGTTCTGTGCTAATTTATCTGGGCTTTTGAGTAGTGGGAAGTGATAGTAAGTAGTTAGGAGCCTAATCGAAGCGCACTAATGTCAAGGAAAAATCTTGCATGTAATTCACGCGGCCAGACTGTACTCGTAGTCACTAACTGAGCCAGAAATAGAACCAAGATCAGCTCATTACCAGTTTTTGTCCTGGACTGCACACTGCCACACTGAATTAATACCTTCGGTGGTAATACGGTATAAAGTATAAGTGAAGTGACTATTTTAGTTTAAAAAAAAAAAAAATTATGGCAGAAGGAGACTATTTGAAGAAAAACTGACTCATTACGAAGCGCCTGATCCTGAGATTTGGTTTGCTGTAGCTCTCTGTGATGATAGACTGGCAAAAGTACCCCGTTAGTGTTTTTTGTTTGTTATGTGGTATGCTTTTGGCATCGATTTTTGATTTAAAGTTGGGTAAACATCCATCATTTTATTATCTGATATATATGTGCTTATTGAAACCTCTCTGAGGGTAACTAGACAGAAGAGTTCTTTGACTTGCACCATGAAGATGCTGCGCTTTGCAGAGTTTGCTGCCAACACCCAGAATCTCTCCTCCAGATCTCTCCTTGGGCTGCAGATTATTTTGGCTAATTGAATCCTAATCATTTGTTTTGCTCTAAAAATGCCTTTTCTGCTTATCAGATGGTAAAATCACCTTGCTCTCTCTCTAGTCCTTCAGCAGCCTCATAAATGTCAAGTGAAGGGCAAACTGCTCAGAACTGTTCCGGAATTCTGCAGCCATTGCTTGCTCAGGGCCTTAAGTCAAGATGAATGAGGCTGCAGTGAGGCTTCTCCAGAGATTCTTTTCCTTACATATGCAGGAGGAAAAAGCATGGAAGGAGGCACATTCAGCCAAGAAGAGGCTGTAGATAAAATTTAGCAGATACTGGTTTTCTTTTCAAAGCTAAAGTGTGGAGCTGAGACCGTTGTGTGCTGTTCTGACTGCTTGGTCCATTCAAATGAGAAGCAAGGTCCTGGCTGTCGGAGCTGGAAGTCACAAGAGGCCAGATTTATGGCTGGATCTGTCATTGATCACTTGTATTATGATCTTGCCTCTGCCCTAGTTGCCCTGTCTGCAAAATGAGCCATACCATTTTTCTCTTCAGTCCCGCCTTGTGCTCCCTCTCACTGAAGCAGTTTGATACTTACACGTGACAAGTGCTAGAAGGGATACGTTGAACAGTGTTCCATGATGTGTAAGCATGTGATTCACCCTGTGTGTGTTAATAGTTCTGTTGAACTAAATGGAAACACTCACATACTTAAAATTTCTGCTTGATCAGGGCTATTCTGCCCAGTAAGTGGGCATGCTCAAGGTCTGAAAGAGCCAAATGTTGCCATTGAAGCTCTTGTGGCGCATTATGCAAAAATTGCTGTGTCCCAGTCAGGATCTCTTTTGCTTAATCATACTTGCCAACTGAAATTCCCCTTGGGAACAGGACTCTTGTTTGCTCTCTATTCTAAACTAGTTAGTGGTGTTCCTTTGGTTGATTAAGTGGCTGCTGTGTTTATGCTTGAATCTTCCCTTGCGTGCCTCTGATTTCAGTCCTGGTTAGAAAGTGCATCTTAATGGCAGGCTGTCATTATTATTAGAATTGATACTTATTATGAATGTTAACTGCTAATTTCAGTATTTTGAGCCTGGTGAAATATATTATATGAATTGAGATATAATAGCAATGAAAGTACCCAAGTATAAAATATCTAAGTTCAGGAAATGGACAGACCAAAACAAATGTTGCACATAAATCAGTAGCTTTTCTTTTCCTTTTGTAACTTCTGTATGTTCTTGCAGAGCCACGTGCTGAATACAAGATGGTGGAATGTTCTCTGAGCTTCTTTACTAAAGTTTTCTGTTTGGCCAGCTTTAGATCTGTACTGAAGATTATACTTTACATTTTCCAGTGGTTTATTCTCTGTAACCATTTCTCCTGGACAGAATGCTCTCTGTGGTCACAGCCAAGTGACCTGGGGATAGATGTTCTGCTTTTTTTTTTTTTTTCAACTAACACAAGATGTAAAATGCTGCCATTCTCACGTGTCAATGTTACAGCGACTCTATGCATATGGCAAGGGAACAGAGAAAGAAGAATTTGTTGGGTTTTTTTTTGGTGGGAGGGTGAGATATATATTTGGGGTATATATTTTGAATCATTTTCAAACCACTTGGAATACCAGGTTTGGAAGAATGTGGCTTGACCACACCTAATTTCAGGCCTTGGAACTGGAAGAAGGAAAATGGAGGAGAAAATGAGTTGAATGAAAAAGACTTGGGGGGGGAAGAGGAAGGTATGTATTCAGGAGTAGCAAAGTTTGGTAACAGAAAAAAATGTCCATATATGCATATAATATAAGGCACCAAATTAGCAGCGGCGGCGGAGGGGAGGATGGCTTGTTTATCTTTAGTGTAAGAACAGCTCTCTTTAACTAGAATCATTCCTTTAATGAAATACTAAGCAAGCAAGCCTGTGTTTAAATGACAGGAGGAAGAGATGGCAAGGTCTGAGGAGTCCAGAGAAGTTGTTTGCAAGGTCTCATCTCTTACTTTGTGTAGTGATGACACATGAAGTGCTGTGAATTAAAAGGTTTGCACTGGAGACAGAGGCATTTTAGAAAGCTGGTGGAAAGTTAGAACTGTAATTTTGATGTATTTCTGACCCTGTAGGAATAGAAATAAAGCAGCTATAGAGGTCTGAAAGAAGTGCCCTCTGCTTATGAGGAGATTGGGTTGTGGCTGTGCAGCCCTCAAAACTGGAATTTAATTTTTTTTTTTTTCAGAGCTGTCAGCTATTAAGAAATAGTGTACTCATGTGGTGTCCTTCAATCTGATGTACATTTTAGGAATGAGGTTTGGGAGGCGAACTGTTGCTTAGCTGTGGGCCATGAAAGAAGCCATGTGTGTAGGGGCTGGAGCTTACAGAATCTGAGCGATATTCAGCGGCTGGTTCGAGGCAGTAAAACTACATCATTGCTTCAAATACCCGTTATATTTTTTTTCCCCAGCCTTTCCAACAGGAAGAATAGGTTGCCCGTTGATTCTTCCAAGTTTCTGTTTCAAAGACAGATGACAGCACAACTGATTTTGGAAATGGATCTCTTTCTAAGATTGTGGTGTTTTACAGCGAGAGAGGCCCTTAAAAGAAGGGCCTTGCTGTGCTAGGAGATTTTCATGCACAACTCCAGAGACGGTTTGTGTCCCGAAGAGTTCACATCCTAAAGAGTCAAGATGGACAAAGGGTAGAAGAAAGGAAGTGGTATTAGCCTTGGTTTGCAGATGAGGCACACAGAGGTTAAAGGCATTTTTACTTTTAATGTGTTTATTAATAGAGGTGTACTTGAAAACGTCCCTACTGGAAGGCTGGCTTAGGTGAGAAAAAATTGTTGCAGCTTAAAACAGTTCTTTAAAGAGAGCAAGCTATGTTGATGTAAGAGCTAGCATCAGAAATGCAAACCAGCCAGCCATATCCCCTGCCCTTCTCATAGGTGACTTGTCCAAAGTCACAAACTGAATCCATATAACTGCCCCAAAGCATTTCCTGTTTGGAAATGCCATAATTGTTGTAAGGACACTTGTTCTTTCAAGGGTCGCAGCCCAGATTAAGAACTTCAGATGATTTAGGTGTCACTTTGCAAGATTTCTTACATGAAACTCAAAATCACATGGCTATGTTTCACTTGGAGGTTTTGGCAACAAAAATACAGCAAGTCAAAACAATTCTCTAAATTGCAACGCTCAAACAGCTGTAACACCAACCAAATGCAAACCTTTTGAAGGGTCTTGCATTGCTAGCAAACAGCAGTATCCAAGAAGTTGTTGGGCTGGGCTGCTGCCTATTAGGAAAATTACGGAAAGCAGAACTAGAGATAGAAAAAAAACTTGATGGAATTGAGGCATTGATCTATGCTTCTGCCAGTGTGGGAGAGTTCCCTGCTTTGTCTTTATGAATGGTTACCTAATGCTGTTTATAAACATGACAAGTGAATGTGTTTATACCACTTCGGTCATGCTCTTGACTGCAAGAATTTGACTTCAGCCTAGTATTTTTCCCCTCAGCTTAATATAATCTTATTGCTTGTTGTTATAAAACCTTTCAATACGGCTTCTCTTTCTCTTTGGTATTTACATTCTTCAAATATTTGTTGACCGCTTCATTTTGTTTACCCTTCAAGTTTCTTTCCATAAATGAGCTTCATGAATTTTGTGATGTTTTTGTTGCTTTCCTTTGAACTTAGTGCTCTGTAATAGAGTATCTTTCTAGTTGTACGGCACCCTTATAATAAAGTTCCTGGTAGAGATTAACTGATCATACAGAGCAAATATTTCATCAGCTTCCATGAGATATGATTGATCACGCTGTGCAGCTCTGAATGACATTGGTCTTTCCTGCTCCTGTACCGTGTTGCAAGAAAGAACGTGTCTAATTTGCTTTGTGCTCTTACCCTGCGCACTGTTGAGCTGTTCGGCTTTCTTGCTTTCTCAGTTCTTTTAATTGCTGGACATGACCTTCTGTTTCCTCCATTATGCCTGTTTGGAGTAGGTACAAAATCAAGGACACAGCGGTAGGGTAGGGTTCTTCATGCTTTGCCCAGAAGAGAATCAGTCACAGTCTCTTGTTTATTTTTCTTGAGACACAGGTTTTTGTACGTGTGTTTATATACACTTCTAATATGAGTCACATTGTTACCTTCTGCATTTTATAACCTCTCTGTAGAAGATGGCCTTTCAGAGAGTTTGTGTTTGGAAACACTCGTGTTGAAGACAAATATTTCTCCTGTTGCTGGCTGTGCTGCCTGCTGTTGTATCAGGGAAGTGTAGATGGTTTGTGTTGTGTCTGATAAGGTTTAGAGAAGTGTGCATAGTCCCTCTAGCTCAGGAAGGTGGTGAGGTCAGTATGTCTGTAGAAAGGACAAAGTAGTCAGAGAATAGCGCTTTGTGGGAGTAAGGAAGTTGACTTTAGAGGTAATTGGGATGCTTGGGTCCATGCTGACTGCTCTGCTCCTTTGTCGTCACGGAAGTACTCCCTGGTGGTTTTTATAGTGGGGGAGTAAGGGGATATTTAATAAAGCTCTCCTAAAGTGCCCCTGCAAAAATGTTTGGGATGCCAGGGATGTGCAACAACATGGAGAAGCTGTACCAGGGCAGTAGAACAGGTAGGTAAGAGCAGGAGAAGAGAAGTCCTGAAATTTCATAGCTGTCATCAGTAGAGCGGAGTGAGGAGCAGCCAGGGTTAACCGAGCTCTAGTGATGTGGGCTACAGGGCATTCTTAAAGAGACAGTGGGTGCTTTTCTTTCTAGTGGGCAGCAGCCAGTTCAGATGCCAGAGCTGGGTAGCAAGTTGCAAAGAAGGCTTTGTTTCAGCCATGCCAAGCTGTTATCGGAGCAGGGAATCTTTTTGTCAACTACTTTTGAGAGCATAAAATGCATCGGAGCAGTAAGATTCTTGCATGGTTTTATGATCTCTCCCCCAGTAGAATTGCTTCTGTCTGCAGTTTAAATGGTGGTTTCAGAATCAGAGAGCAGAGGAGCAGGGAAGACACGCAGCTGCGCCCCGGGAAATGCGATGTGGTAACAGGTGGCGATGCAATCATTCAGCTCTTCATTTTTCATCTCCCAGGCAGGCAGGAGGACTCCTTCCTGTGGATGCAGGTTCCTTTGTGTTCGTGCGTGTGTTGTGAGGACAGGCAGTTCCTCAGGAAAAAGGATGCCCTGACGCGGTGCAGAGCTGGGATGGAGATACAGAGGGTCCGACTGAGGAATCTAAGTCGGGGTGGAAGGGATGGGGGTGTGGGGGGAGAAGGCAAGCAAGACTCTTACGGAGCAATGTTCTGTCTTCATGGGAGTAGGGGCTGGACTGAGTAGCTGCTTAGTGTTGTTAGTGAGTTTCTGGGTGAGCCCAGCAGAAAATTACAGGCAGCTGAGACCATCCTGGAAGAAAGGGTGAAGCAAGGTTAAGGAAGTCAGTCAGTGGGAGTGGAGATGAATCCAATGTGTGTGAACGGGTATTGGGACTGAAAGTCAGAGGTGGCTTAGGAGGAGTCTGAAGGTAAAGACTGGGGTCGTGCTTTGGGGGAAGGCTTTCGGAGGCTGATTTTTGGCTGGAAGAAACAGACTGGAACAGTGTGGAGGAATGGAGAAGCTGGCATAACTGTAACTGAGTTATACGACATAGAAGCACACGCTGCACCAGCCAGTGCTGAAGAAAGAAACTGGACCCTTTTAGTGCCCTTTCCCTCTTCTTTGTCTTCATAAACCTACTTACGGGTCTGAGCTGTTCCAGCTCAGAGCAGCGCGGAACAGGGAGTGGAGGGGTGGTGGTGGTAGAGGGGATTGAAGGAGTGGGGCATGTCTGTACCAGGAGACCGGGTGTAGCCCAGCCCCTGGCACAGAACAGCCGACGTGCGTTTTGCTCTCTCCAATGGCAGCTATTGAAGCTTTATCCAGATGTCAGGGAATTCTCTCTTTGTGCTGAGCTTGCATAGGAACAGTATATATGAGGGCTGCTGCGCAGTTACTGGGAGCAGAGGGGGATGTGGCTTTCTCATTCTCATATTCAGAGTGGTATCCAAAGAACGGAATTTGTTTCCTTGGGTTTGGAAATTTTGCTGCTGCTTGTCCCCGGTGGCTACCTTCGCAATGTAACTGAAAGTACAATGGCGTGATATTTAACTCCGTCCCTAAGGGATAAGAAAATGATACGTAGATAATGGACAGTACTCTAATGATTCCACAGGGACCTGTAATTAATGGGTGATGTCCTGTGTCTGTTGTTGTTTTTCTTTGCGTGTATGATAGTCTTCCCTGGTCAACCTGTTGTTTTGCTTTTCTCTTCATCCTCTCTTCACCTGGGCACTGATCGTGCAGCTGGGATGCACTCAGACCCTGGTGATCCAAGGTGGCTCCCTCGATTGCAGTAGGGTTTGAAATCGGTGTGGCCTCTCGTCTTCATGCTTTTCACTGCACGCCTGAAGTCTTGCACTGTGAGCTCCTCAGGGTGAGGGCCCTTTCTGTCTGCAAGCTGCCCAGCCCTCAGCACAGTGCTGTAAACAAGTAAATGTGGGTGTTACTTTTATTAGTGCTTGATCTCAGAGACTTCTGTTAGCATTATTGATGTGCTTGTTAATCTTCATTTTCAAGTACCCTGACTGCTATATAAACTATCTGTCGGTGCAGGGCAAGTGCTTCTGGGGTAAAATATGCACTAGCTTATCATCAGTGCACTAGAACAGAACATATAATGGTTTCAGTGGAAAAAAGAGATGGATTTAGTATCAAGTGGAAGTTGGCGGAGGACTTAAGGATATGTGTCTTTGTAATATGTGATTAGAAATTCAAGACACAGAATTTGTT
This sequence comes from Sagittarius serpentarius, assembly GCA_034782735.1. Classification (NCBI taxonomy): domain Eukaryota; kingdom Metazoa; phylum Chordata; class Aves; order Accipitriformes; family Sagittariidae; genus Sagittarius; species Sagittarius serpentarius. Next base: position 750,643 of record JAVKLA010000081.1, read on the forward strand.
GGAGGTCAGCTCAGCCAGCCTTTTCCACTGCATCATCCTGAACTGGCGGTTTCCAGGCCGGGAGCTATTACCTGTCCATGATCCGTGATGTATTTGCTTTGTGCTCTCCATTTATCCTGACCCGGATGCGATGCCTACCCATGTTGGGATGCGATTTTGTCGGTCTCAACCTACGGGGCAGAGCTGGGCCTACAGGGCAAAATTGACTAGTTCCCCTTGTGCCATCCGTCCTCCTCGTTTTCAGAGATGACATTGAATTAGAGGGCTAAAACTGCTGCATTAAATATCCTCATGGATAATACTGTTTATGAAAGTGATAGCTGTAGTTACCGTAGGGATCTTGCGCAGTTCCACATGTGATGGCAGTGGTTGCTGAAGAAACTGTCTAGAAAGATACTGGCCGTGCTAAAATTGCTTGTCCTGTGTGATGTAGGCTCCAGCTCCCACTCCAACGCTTCGCTTGCTGATGCTGAGCCTAACTCCTCGCAGCCTCTTTCCTAATATCTTTTCACCTTTCCTGCTTTTGGCTTTCCACGTGCTAATTGTTTGAGCATGGTGTTGAGGACAACAGGTACGGCTGTGTTTCCTAGGTGAGGTGGGATCTGCTACTTGTGAATGTCTTTAATTCTGTGTGGTTTCTTTTGTGCAATTAAGGAGAGCTAATTAGCTCCTTTTAGTGCAGTCTCCTTGCAGAGGTAGCTGACCTCTTGTTAATCCTGGATTAAGTTCTTACTAAGAACTGGCTCTTTGTGTGTCCCAGTTAAGATGTTGACACTTTGTTCTCTCTTTCCTTGTTCTCCTCCTCCCCCTCTTCCTCCCCATGCCTTTGAGCACGTGATTGCCTGCCTCCTCCATCCCCCACTACTGCAGGAATCCATGCGCTCTTAGCAGCCACTGTGTCTTGCTCCATGAAAATGCCATTGTCAGTTCAGAGTACTCTAAAAAGATTTTTGCTTGATCTGGTACCTGTTTAGGAGACCATTTTCTACAAGGGCGAAGGAAGAGTTTTGGCAATGCTCCTTATTGCTTAATAGGGTGAGAATGCTGTGGGGTCTGAAGAGCAGCACCCATTTTGTAGACTGGAGGCTGGAAGGATGTTCCACGGTCTGAGCAGGAGTTGGCAAACAGGACCACATGTCCCAGTCAGAGAACTCACCCTGCACAATGCTGTGCATTCAAAAGCAGGGTCCATACACACATTCATAGTTAAAGAGGGTGTCTAGGAGAAAAGCAGCTTCTGTGCTCCAACAGTGGTACGAGAAAAAAAAATAAAGGTGCAGAATGTGAATTACCACCTAGACGCATCAGTTACCCACTAATGCTAATCCTACTTGCAGATCTTGAGGTTGTAGCACTACACTGAATTTTCCCTGAGGGTACACTTCCTTGACATTTCTCATAGGTCTTTGTGAAGACAAGGCCAGAAGTACTATGAAAGTGTAAGTGTCCCCTAGTTCTGTTCTGAACTCAGCTGAAAAGTAGAGATGTTGGGGAATAACTGCCTCAGTGGCTTTACGCTTTCAAAATGGATCATATTGAAAGTGGACAAAGAATTATTGGGGAAGAGGAAATGAGAAAGAAACGTTACGTGTTTTCAAATCCAGGTGCTCGTTGTTCCCAGACATTTTGCAGGCAGACTTTGAAAGACAGCTGTTTGTTTCCATATTGCTGGTGTGGCTTACAGGGAGGGTACGGTTGCTCTAGCTGGACGTAGGGTTTATCTTAAACCCGCTTCTTGCTCTGTAGGCCTGGGTGTTCAGGCACTGGACTGTCTCGCGTGTATCTATTGTCAGCTCTGCGCTTTAATTACTTGGACAGTGCATCATTTCCTCTTACCTGAGAGATGCAATATGTATGAGCGTGCTTGTGTTACGGCTGGGGCTGAGACAGTAGAGCAGAAAACAGCCCTGCCGCTCAGTCCAGCAGGCAGTAAAGGTGCAGCCTGTGCTGTCTGAATGAACACTGAAAAGCCTGCCACAGCTAAGCTTGCTCTGAATTAGAGCATCCTTGGTGGGAGTGCTCCTCGTGTATGACTTTTCACCTTTCTCTAGGGCCTGGTAGTTCCTGTGGTATTCGGGCTGAGGTGTGTGACCGTGTCATGCCATGAATAGCTCAGCAGTCAAGCCCTCCTCAAGCTGTCCTTCACGCATGAAATAATGCCCTAGTGCTTTTCTTGATTCTTTAACACCAGTACCAGGGCAAGGGCTGAGAGATGTATGTGCAAATAAACCCAGTTCACATAAAATGTGTTCTGCAGCTCTTGAACAAAACAGGAGCCAGTTGCTTTACATTCAGAAGAGCTTCCTTAAAGGCCCCTGAAGATCCTTTTCTCAGTGCAGTATTATTGAAGTACTATCACCGTGAAATACGCTGTCTTCATAGTGACATGAATGGTGCTACAAAGACCCAGAAATGTAAGAAGAATATTTGTCCTTCCGAGAGTTCTGGGTTGAATTTTGCAGATCTGATAAAGTTTGTAAAGCATTTGCGGTGGTGTGCGATTTTTCACATTACCCATAACTTTGCCTTTTGCACGCCCTCCCAATAAGCCTAAGAAGCTTTTCTCTTTAAGTCTTGCATTTTTGCTACTGCTCTTACAGAGCTTTTGGAAGCAGAACTTTTTTTTGATTCATCTTCTCTCCTGACCGTCTGAAGAGTGGATAGATCTTGAACTCATGTATTGAATCTACCCTACAACTTCATGACCTGCTTTGAGCGTTTGTGTGTTTTCTGTGGTCCCAGATCTGAAGTAGCCATTATACTCAATTTCATCAGAGCCTTTGGGTCGGTGTAGCTCTCGTGTGACTATTGAAAAATAGTATCTTGTTCAAACCTTAATAGTCATTCAGACAAAACATACCCAAATTTGTAGAGGCTGAGAATCACACTTCCAACTACATTTTGTACATCTTTGAAAGCCATAAGAAAAAAAAATCACTGAAAGATTCAGAGACTGTAAAATGAAATGGGACCATTCAGATATCTCTCCTAAGTCCTGCCGCATGCAAGGTGTAAGACTTGCCTGAATTGATTCTGCTTTTGAGGTACAGTACAGTATTTAGGAAAATACAAAACCTTGCATAATATTGTTTGCCACAGATGGATAATTGAGCCTTGAATTAGTTACGGTGGTTAGTTTTGTTTACTTCCAAAAATGCATATTTCTTTTCTAGTCAGAATTTGTCTAGCTTCAGCTTTCAGCACTTGGTACTGTTGGTGCTTTCATCTGTTACCCAGTTATTATCAAACCTGTGTTCCAGGCGATCATTTACTTGACCTCCAGTCTACGTTGAATGGATTCACTGGCACTGCCTTTATTGTTCATTGCTCTTACCTGAACCCTGTCCCATTTATCCACGTTGTTCACATGTTGAAACTAGATACAATCCTAGACATAGCGTTTCAGTGGGAATCACGCCATCCTTGGATATTGGAGGTACCATTGCATTGGACTCAGGGAACAGGAAAGTTTGTATGTTACGTGCCATTTTCTTTAAAGATGTTTGTAAATTCACCAGTTCACAAATTTGTGTAAGCATTTGAAACTTGTAATGGTCACATATGAAAAGTCAAGGTGCAAGTTTCACTGGTTCTGCTGATCACCTTTTTTTTTTTTTCTGATTGGATAATGAGATTGTGCTGTACTCTTCTTCGTGCTTAGGCTTGTATGGGAGAAATACTTCAGTGTTTTTGGTGAGGACAAGAAGACTACGGCATGTGGATTTCTCCAGTTGCAAAACACACAAGGTTTTACCCATAAACACTGAAACATGGTCGAATGAATTGAAGATTAAAGTCTTGAGAAGAAGAAGGCATTGCAAAATTAAGAGAGAGTTCTGTGTTGGCAGAAGGTCAGTGTGTTTGAGGACAAGATGGTGTGGGATTTGGCCCTAACTCTTCGTTGTCAGTTGTTACTTAACTTTACAGCTTCTCCTGTTAGAGATGGTGTATTTCCGCATAGGTAGAAAGCTCCATCCTTAGGGGGACTTGCAGATTTAAAGCCTAAATTCAGACGTTACTGGGTGAAATGACAAACACTGTTGCCAGCTCTTGTGATTGTGTTATCGATTCATTTTGTTGGGTACTCTTTGTAAATCGCCAACACTTGTAAATGTGTAACTATGTGAGAAACTTTCTCGTTTTAACAGAAGTTTCTCCCCTGACTGCAGAGAAAACCTTGAGAACACAACCTGGACCCGGTTTGCTTTTACGAAATTAGATTTTGTGCGCCAAGTTTATGTTTGGGGTGAGAGTTGATGTGGTTTAGATGCTTGCGAGTGGCAACACTGTAAATGGAGAAGGTGAAGAAAGAAGCTTGGTCACAAAATTGACGTCAAGCTGATGGATCTCTTAATGAGGCAATGCATTTATTAAAATAGTGGTATATACACAGTAAACCCATGTGCATCTATGCGTGTTCTTTGAGTAATATGGAAAAGTTGATGGTACTGTTGTACCATCCGGATAACGACATGTATGGTAAGAGCGTTTTCAGTTTAAAATCATGTGCAGCGTTTGAATTGCATAGCGGCGTGAGTCTGCTGGAGCATTGATTCTTAAGAGCAGAGCACCTCCAGCTCCCACTGATTTTGATTACAGGGAAATGATGGATAATCAGCCTTTTGGAAAGATGCTCTTTTGGGACGTTAAGTACTGAAAGCTGACTGATTCTGAAGAGAAGAGGAAATGGTCAGCCCTGTGTATGGAACGGGTGGAATGCAGCAAAAGAAAGCAAAGGGCAGAGTGATGAGTATTTACATGACTTAAGGCGCAGCTCCTTCTGTTATCAGCGGGGAGCAGTAAGTCCCTGAGGGGGTCATTCGCAGCATCTACCTTTGGCTGTAGTCAGACTCCTGACTTAGGTACTCTGAATCATAGTCTGGAGTTGCCCGCCTGGCTCAGTTGATACTGCAGGGAACTCTGAAAATAAACATCTAAGGTGGGCGATGTGAATGTAGACTGGAGACCGGTGAGGAACAGAGGTGATATAAGGTGTAAATTTTTAAACTACTGTAGCCACACCGGTACAGGAGCTTCTCTGGGTACTCTTTACGGCTTGACTTCACATTTAAAGCCCTAAAATAACCTGGAGTACTTTCACACGTGGACACTAGCGCTTCAAATCAAGGGTGTTAGTACAGGAAGCTGTTCCAGATCAGTTCTACACTATTTCCTTGCACAGGCAAGGTCTGATTTCATATACTGGAAGGAAAAGTGCAAGCTAGTTGGGTGTTTCGCTCTCTTCTTTTTCATCCTTCAGCCTGTGTCATTTATATTGTACTGTGAGAGCCCCTGAGGGACGGAAACCCTTCCCCTTATTCTGGCATAAAGGTGTCCGTCCGTGAGCGGGCGTGTAGGGAAACAGTGGTGTGTACGTCCCCCAAAGAAACACCATGTACTGATGCTGCTGTATAGTTGTAAATTTTGCTTGATAACGTTTCTTTAAAAATCCCAGGCCTGTTTACACATGGATAGGCATGAAAAATGAAACCAGATTAGCTTCCTAGATGAAGTAAACTAAATTGAGTTGAGGTCACCTTGATTCTGAATGAGTGTGTCCTCAGAGCGTTTAATTCGGTTTAGATTATCCACTTTACCAGTTAATTAGGGTTTAATTTTCCCGACTCTTCCTGTATTGACACGCTTGCAGGTTTCGAAACTTTCTCCCACACGCGTGAATGGTCTAGTGTGGACACAGGGAAGATGAATGTTGTTTTTTTCAACCCGTAGGATCTTAACCTGCAGGCTTTGCCAGGCTTCGCGAACAGCATCTACAAGTGGCAGGTATAACCAGGGGACCTCGGGAAGAACGGCAGGAGCTCCCCCTCCCCGCTTTCCCTCTGGCCGACGTGAATAACGCCGGCATTAAGGGGGTTGCATTACGTAAAGCGGCAGCCCACAGGCTTGCCTGCATGCGCGCGCACGCGTGTGTGTTTGTGTGCGCGTGCAGGAGCGTGTGTGAAAGAGCCGGCAGCGGGGGGGTGGGGG
>JAVKLA010000081.1:757420-772880 GCA_034782735.1 Sagittarius serpentarius
CTCCTCCTTTTCCCTTTACGCCTGCTGTCTCCCCCATCCCCCACCCCCGAAGGGGCAGTTATTACTCCCATAACATCTGGGTATAGGGAGAGGGGCAGAAGGGGGTTGAAGTTGGATGAACTGGCAGTGCGTCACAGGAGGGCGGCCGGAGCCGCTGCAGAAATATGGTGTATTTGTTTGCCCATGTGCTCCCTTGCTCCTAAAAGGGCTCGGAGCATGCACACTGATGTCGTGGTTCTGCTTTGCATTCCTCTCTGTTTATATATTTGCAGTGATGGGGAGGGACAGAATTTGTTTTGTGCTGCTGTTTCAGGCTGTTCTCCAGAGTCTATACAGGTGGCTTTTTTTTTTTTGTTTTGGTTTTTTTGGCAGGGGAGAGCAGTAGGAAATGAGGGCTTGTTGCACTGCCCGTGTTACAGGCAGTGAGAATCTGATGAATCCCCATTCACTAAAAAAATTGCTTTTCCTTAGATTACTAGTGACTAGCATTGTCCTGTCCATCCTGGAAATCGCTGATTCAGTAAAGAGGATATGTTCCTGTTTCCTTGCTTCATTAAGTCACATACATCTGCAGGAGAGCTCCTTTTGAAGCTGGTAGATTTAGGATGGAGCTTGTGATTTTGGCTCGGTCGGATGGAAGGAAACTTCAGGTTGAATCTCAGAGATAGATTTTACATCAGCGCAGTAACTTTGGATGCCCGACATTCTGCCAAGGGAAGCCCCCAACTGCCTGTGCCACTGAAAACGAGAAGGCTGGATAAAGCAAGAGAGACTATGTCATGTGGGGGAACAAGCCCGAACCAGGTCCTCAAGACAAAGGACTGTGTGTGACTCTTACACTGAGGGTGTCTGACGCTTCCCAGTATCGGCTGCAGCCCTTGACCCTCTCTATTTTTAACTTTCAGCTGGACAGTGCTGCTGCATGGTTAGAGCAAAGGAGAGAGAGTGCATGGAGGATATCAGGGTGAGGGATGTGAAACTGTTGCATTGTTGTTTTCAGAATGGTAAAGGGAGGAAACATCAAGGGATGAGCAAAAGAAATTGATTTGATCCCAGCTTTGAAGATCACAGTGTCTTCCATTAACTTATGAAAAATGATGCTGATGAGCAGCAGGAGGGAGTGGGAAGATGTAAAGCTCTAGCTTTGTCTTCTGCTCCCGACGTGTACAATATCCCTGTTCTCCTCTGCTTTGTCGCTGATAAGATAGGGTGTGAGGATTCATTAGACATTTAATCCGTGGTTTATAAAACCCTTGCCCCAGGATTGGAATGTGTTCAGGGGGATGCTACCTGTGCTGGGGATAAAGTCCTGGGATGCTCGTAGCCTTGCTGAAGTTATAGCAGGAGATGGGCAGAAAGGAAGAGTGCTTGTGCTCTTCTTGAGATAGTCTAGAAGTTGTACCACACCTGTGTCCTCCCACAAAATTGAGCATGGATCTTTATTACTAGCTTTTTAGTGTCACATTGCTTTTTTCTCACTCTCTCTTGAAACGATACACATGGATTGATGTATGACAGTGACATTGCGTCTCCAAACCATTGAAAGATTTTGATGTTAGCTTGGAAATAATGAGGTTTAAAATAAACATGCTCGGATTTATTTTAACTTTATTTTTTATTCTTTGAGCTGTCAAGTTTTCAAACTTTTCTTCACATCAGAGATGGCTTAACAGTGTCCTTCCTTATTATATTTATTTTTTAAACAAAACTTATGAGCTCTGTTCTGTCCCAAGTTCCAGGCTCTGAGATTTTGAAGACAGCATCAGATATTGCAGTTCTTGGTGTTAATTGCAAGATCCGTTGGCATTGTGGTGGGGAGGAGAGGAAACAAAGCCCGGATCTGTTCCTCCTTTGGAAGTACAGCCATAGACTGAGTGTGACCTGCAGGTGACCGTGTTGGGGCTGTGTGTGAAACAGACATGTCGTCAGCTTCAGAGGGATGTGAAATTCTTACTTTGCATCATTTCCCCTTTATTGCTTCCCAGATTTCGTTGTGTTATCCGTCATACTTTGTTCCATGTGGTTTGTCTTCCTTCGGAGCAAATGGAATTATATTAGTTTGTGGGTGATGGAGGGGGTTTAGTGTATGATTTATAACACGTGTTGGTTCTCTGCAGGTTAATGATCCTTTCTAAATTGTTGGACAGTATTATTAAGATCTGTCTTACTGTATTTTGCAGACATTTTCCAACTTTTTCTTGAGATTTTTGCAATAACTCCAAGTAGGAAGGGAGCGGTGGAGGGATTGTTTCCAAGAGCACAGTGGGAGTTTCAGCAAGATATCAGACCATTTGTCCATCAGAGTTGATAGTCTGTCTCTAGTGGTAACCAGTGTCAGATGATTCAGAGAAAGACAATGACATTGTTAATAATACATTTGACCAACCTTGCCGTGCTCTATATGGGCAGAAGGCAAATTCCTTCCTAATGCTTGCAGTGATTTGCTAATCCCCTGAAGCGTAATAATTGCGTTAATTTACTGCTTGCTTTTTTGTCCTTTTTACTGGGAGATGCGGTATAAGTATAGCATTTTGTTATTGCTTGTAGAGCAATGGCAAGCCCAGGGAATTGCTTGAGGATATATGGAGGTTTTCATTCTTGGATTATCCATTTGAAGTGAGTGTAGGTTGGTGATGATCAAAAGTTGTTACCATCTGCTTGCTGTTTGGTAGACTGCATAATGAGTTCCTGAATCTCATCTTTTTCCACTGATGTCAGACTGTATCACAGAAAAGTATCTTTGTAGGCGTCTAATTAACCCCCTTACTAGCTGTTTCTGAGGAGGATTAACTCTTTTTGTGCTATAGCCAGGCTTGCGGTGCCTTCCTGACCTTGTAGCTTTTTCTGCTCTTTTCAAGACTTCATCAGTAGAGTTCTGTTTAATGCTCGAGGATCTCCTTCATTCTTGTTTAGGAAAGCATGTAAGCACAGGCCTGCCTTTGTTTGCACAGCCCATATACAGAGTTAAATATGTGCTTAAGTTCTTTACTGGTTTGGGGACATAGTGCTCAGCACTTTCCAGAATTAAGCCCAACATTTGCAATGCAGTCGGTAACCCTAGTTTTGGGCCTTGAAGAGCTTACTATCAGGTAGCTGCTACGGGCTGCAGGGAGACGTGAGCATCTTCAGCAGATTTACTCTCGTAAAGCAAGTTCTTTTGAGAACTGTGGCGGACTTGGAGGCTGCTGATTAGCTTTCCAGATCAAGACTTTCTTGACAAAGTCCACGGGGTTTAGAAACACACTGCAGGAAATGGTGTCGATGATCTGTTTCTGCCGTCTGAGAAGCTGGTGATCACAACAAAGGTAGGGAGCATCGTGTGCCTGAAACTGCCACTCGTTTAGATGAGCTGCCCTTGCTGTTACGAATCCTTTGGCACTCGTCATAACACAGTGATTACTTCTGGCTGAATTCTGATTCACGTCCTGCAACTGGCAGAGTCAAATAGGTTTGCTGTGCGCCTTAATCTTGTACCTATCACTACCTGAGAGGAGAACAAGAAGCCACTGTTGTACAGTGTAGCCGCAGGTGCTGCGACAGTGCTCTCCTGCAAGCTGTTGTGTCTGGGGGGTGGCTGCTGGCTATTGGGGCATGTGTGATTAGGGAAAGAACTGTTGCAGGGTGCTTGTCTTAAGCCCAGGGATGGCTGTGTTGTAGTGGCAGGCAGAGTGATTATTTCAGGAGATCTGGTAGGATGGCCAGACTTCCATGTCAATTCAGGACTGCCTGAACGTCTTTCAGGCAGAATTTATTTAACAGACCTGAACAAAGTCAGGTTTCTTGCTGAATTCTCCATTAGAGCATTGCAAAGAGTCCTCAGGGTTCCTTTATAGCTGTAAGAATCCCAAGCTTAGCTTGTGGAGTACAGACTGTAGCCTTTCCGAAAAGCTACCGCTCGTTGAAGTCTGCGTTCACCATCTGGTCCAAGTCTTCACGGGAAATACTCTGTTGGAGGAAGAAGTTTGGCCTTTTTGCATCTTGCCTTGTGTCCTTGCTTTGTGGAGCTTCCAGGATAGGGGTGTGACCAGGTAGCTTGTCTGTGCATTGCCAAATGTCTGTTCTTTTTCCACCACCTAAAGAAAAGTTCAGTTCTTCAGTACACTGCTCCAGATGTCGAGGCTTGTCCTGCCTGTGAGTGAACAGAGTTTGGCCTCTTCCTAGCCGTGTCATACTTGCTTGTGTTATATTTACTGCAGCCCCAGTCATAAGGTGAAGTGTTTCTCTTAGGCGCGGTATGAAAATAAACCAAGAGGATGTACTCTGCCTTCTGTGCTTTCATATACTCCATGCAGGGGGTTTCACCTAGGAGCAAGGGGCTGCTGCTTAGGTGGGCTTGTTTGTGTTCTGTCCCTGACTTAGTCTCTTGCATCTACTAAAGGCTACACTGCAGGGGTATGTGCGGCCCTGAATGCGCTCTGGTCAATTAGGTCCGTAAAGCATTATTTATTACTATTATTTTTTTTCAAAGTGGGTCAAGCCGTTTTGGCATTTCAGGCGTTGATTCCTGGTTCAATTGCAGGCCTTGGTCACTATGGCAACTGCAGAAAGCGTTCGTCATGGCTGTGCCTTGGGTTGGATTCAAACTTCAGGGGCTGAGCAGGAGCAGCGAGAGTTTTGAGGGGCTCAGGGCAGGGGGAGGCGAGTGGGACGGAGCTGCAGGCTTGTGATTTTGGCGCCCATCCGCGCTGTGGTAGAGGTGAAAGGCCGAATTAACAGGCTCTTCGTGTTCTTCATTGTGTGCGCGCTCCCGGAGTCCTTCGTGTGAGAAATATTCTGCGTTGCCCTGTCATCGGATAGTATGAGGTGGTTTCAGACCTCCTGAGTTCCATAGCTCTCTGCCACTGACTTAAGGGACAGCCTAAGAAGGTGCCCTTGAAGCTGTCTTTTTTTCCGTATCTTTGCAAAGGTGATAATCCGTACGTACCTAACACAAAATGTATGCGTGGATTTAGTTTTTTAAAGCATGCCAGAGATGCTAAGAGACTGGGAAATGAATGTGGAGGCCAGAGTCTGCCTGAGATTGCGCTTGGCAGAGCTGGCACCAAAAGGTATGGCTATGGTAGCGTGAACAGACACGTGCCAGCTTTAAGCCAGTTAGTGCTGATGCTGCTGGTATGTAGCTGCAGCAGCGTGGGTTACTCAGCCGTGACTGAAACACCCACCTGAGGAGCTTTGCAAGACCTTGGGTGATTAGCTTGAATCGGCCTCCATAGCTGCACGCTGCTTAGCAGTGTCTGTGCTAGGCATGTTAAGCCAGTTTTGGAGCATGCCTGTGCTCGGAGTGAAGAAAGCTGAGAATGTGTCTTCCATGCCTGTGTGTGAGCGAGCTAGTATTAATGTATTTATTGCAGTCCACAAAAGGTGAACTTTTCATTTCTCGTTTGACCACAATTTGAGTAAAAGAGTAACGAACTTTTTAGAAGGTTTCATCGGAGTTTCACATGCGCGTGGTGCAGCCGTAGCCTGGTTTTGAACTGGTTATTTTGTGCTTTACTTCAGAAGCAGTAAAAACTCAGTGCTCTTTCATAACTGTAACCTGAAAGCAAGCAGAACCGTGACTGAATTTGAGTTGGTCTTTATAGAGTTGCTTGAAGCTGAAACTCAAAAGTGAAACTTGTGAGTATGAACTCAAATGAACTGAAAATGAGAAGGAGGTTGTGCATGATAAACTCAGGTTTCGTAGAGCTGTAGAAGAAAAAGGAGTACGTCTGTTCAAACAAATTTAGTGCAGTGATATGTGACTCGGGAAAATTGGCTTCAAATTCTTGCCTTTTATTTCTGGGGACCTCTCACATAAACCAGTTTACATTGAATCAAGCATGCTGGGGGCAAGATTTAGGAAATTTGATGTCATGCCAGATAAGCAATAACACAGCATGATCAGGAGCAATACAGCCTCAGAATTTAGAGTTCTTAACTGTAGGAATGGCAATTCAAACCCATTTCCATCTCTGGAAGCATTGCTGATGAACTTCAGGTCTTAGTACCGTTTGCACAGCACTTTCTGCACGTGCACATAGTTGCTGATTGCCATTGGTACACTGGATGCAACTACGCTCGGTTGTTAAAAAAGTGTGTACATCTTGAGTTTAGCTGGGAGAGTGAGCAGCAGGAGGACAGAAAAGGTGAAATACCCATTTTAACTGGATCAGCTGAAAGCCTGTGAAGAAACCTGATACTTTTGTGCATTTCAGTAAGCTGAAAAAACCCTGATAATTTTACTTCATGATACACCTGAACTGTTGCAGGCAATGCTGCAGGGAGAATGGTCCAGATCATCTTTTTGATCGGTCTTTTGTTTTGTTTCAAATATGATTTGGAGGGATTAAAGCTTGAATATTGCTACAGTTATGTTGTACATGTAGTTAGTATTTGGTGTTCCTGTGTCTTCACCAGGGAAAGGGAGGACACAGTATGCTGTTGGCATATTTCACTAATGAGATGTGCCGTTGTCAGGTGTGAACTGTGAAGAAACAAGCTAAGGGGGGGAATTAGTCTGTGCCCGTCTTCACACTGGAGCTAACTGGGGGTTTAGGTGGCATTTGAACAAGCAGCTTTTTATTGTTATTCTATATCTGTATGATTCTCAGTCTATTAAGTAGAAATAGGTAACAGAGCAGAGTCTGTAATTTAATCCGCCTTCCCGCTTACAGAACATTTTGCAAACCCGTTTTCTCTAGCCTGTTCATTATCTGTATGAACTTCCACACTTTAGATTATTGAAAATACCTTCTAAGCGTTTTCTGCTGTGCTACCGTTCTTGCCAGTTGCAAGATCCTCGTGTGTATGAGTGTGAAATTTGATTCTGTTAATGTTGGCATAAGCAACTTAGTTGTATGCTTTCTGCAAATTGTTTAGGGAAGGTGTTAACACAAGCAGTGAGCAAATAGAGGATAATTTATGAGACCAGTTCATCCGGTACTAAACCAAACCAAGCTAAACCTGGTTACTACTGGAGGAGTGTATTACATTATCTACCTGTATCTGCTAGCTAACGTTTATAAAATGTTTTTGGCATCTTCAGACCTAAGAGGTAGATATGATTTTTATCTGAGAATTAATGAAACCTCTGGCACCTATTCAACTTTTTTAGATTTTCAGAAAGGAAATGATCCATTTTAACTACCTCACTGTACATCCCGTTGCGAGAAGCAAACTTAGGTTTGCTATATATAATTGGGCTTAAATTATAGCCCTTAAGAGTTTGATTGTACTAGCTTCTATAATTCAATCCCTTACAGCTGTAATTCCCTCATCCCTTTTCTATTGCCTTCTGTCGTTCAGATGTGGTCTGCTGTCTAATGCTCAGAAGATAACAGGGTACCGTAACAACTCAGCGTGGCAGAGTTAGCACAGAGTTCATCCTTGGATCAGCCCAGGTTCCACTGTAACCCGCAGGTTGCAGAATTGAACAGTACCAGCTGCAAAGGCCTCAAAGATGGTTGGGCCAGTCGTGAATAGATTGGACTGCAGAAGGAAATGAGTTACGTAGGGAGAAATGGATGTAGCGTGTGGTATTTTGAAGAGTCTGGCAGGAAGAAGAGGCATCAAAAGAGAAGGAACAGTGAGGAAATCTGATTTTTCCTGGTCTGTATAAGTATGTAACTGGCTTTCTGATTTACGTGTTAGGGCATTTGCTGAAGATATGGGATGAGAAGTTTCATTCCTCTAAATGTTTCATAATTTCTGTGAAACTCTGAAAGTTTTTTCCCATTATGACAGGGGAACTTTTTTTGGTTTTAAATCATGAAAGCTTTTATGTTATAGCAAAACATTTTCATGCCCAACTCTAACTGGTGTGGGAAAGGATGATGTGATACAGGAAATCATGACTGCATTGCCCGTGATGGTGACTCCCCCTCCCAGTGCCCAGTCGTTTTTTGATGATCTTTAATGGAATGTCTCCTAAAAGATATGATTCCATTTTTGTGCATCCTGTTGAGAGTAGTTACACCTGCTGAAATAAAATAAAGGAGGGACAGAGTGCGACTGTATCTAGAACACACTGACATCTCTGTCGTTCTTGAGTGCAAGTGTAAGTTTTCTAAGCTCAGATCATCATTTTAAACTCTCGCAGCCAACAGGAGAGGATGAGTTCATTCTCGCAGGCATTCATCTGTGGTCAGATGAATTAAAGAGTGGGTGGAGAAAGACGCTGGCAGGCCATTGTAGTTCCCTCTGCCACTGGTAAATGATAACTGTCTACAGCCTAATTTTACTGGGGACCTAAGTCCTATGTGTGGCATTGGGTGGATCGCTTCAGGAAGCCAGATTTGTCCGCTGTGCTAGTGGAGAAATCTGCGGGTAACGCTTCACCTCAAGGCATGCGTGCAGTTGCTTTCTGTTCGAGCTGAAGATTATTAACCCCGCTCTTTCTTTCTTCTTTTCTTTCTGCAGTACTGCCAGTAACTCAAACCGCAGCACGCCTGCCTGCTCCCCGATCCTGCGCAAACGCTCCCGGTCCCCGACACCGCAGGACTCCCAAGGAGACGCCATGGTGGAAAAAGGCTCAGACCACTCGTCAGACAAATCCCCTTCCACGCCGGAGCAGGGTGTCCAGCGTAGCTGTTCCTCTCAGTCAGGCCGCAGTGGGGCCAAGAACTCCAAGGTGAGGAACGAGCAAATGACTTTGGCCCAGGTGGGCACATGTCCCCAGTTCTAAGCTCTCTAATGCGGTACACTGGCTTTGTCCTGTGCCTTTTTTTCTCTGGCTAACTTTCCTTCTTCTTCCCCTATCGCACTTCTGAAAATTCTCCTAACTGGGAGCCGTTTGCGTAGGTCAGACTTCAGCACAGCTCTTACCATCCTTTCAGTGACCCGAGTCCGTGAGTTGCTGATGGCTTATGCAGAACGGCTTACGTAGGCTAAGGTTTTTGCAGTCAAGGCCCTGTTTCCTTGGGAGGCTCTGTGGTTTTGAGAAAGACCTTGAAAATCAGCTGTTGCAATTACTTTTTTATCATCTGGATCGTGAAGGGTCATGGAACAAATAAAGGCTCCTCTGTGCAGACAGCCTGTGAAGGGCCCACGCATTTCTCCAGTCCTGTCTTAAGCCCTGTGTTGAGGTGAGGTTCAAGTTGAACAGAATCAGTTTGCCAGTCCTCTGCACGTTGTTTCATATCGGTGCAGCATTATGACTGCCTTGGCCAGGGTAGATGATATTTTCTCTAAAAAGGTATTGTGTCTTTTGACCATATTAGAAACAGCCTTGTCTTTTGCTGTACTGAGGAAGAGGGTTTCAGGTTTGGTGACTCTTGATTTTCTGTGAGCAGTGGGACCTGGTGAAACACACACGAGGGCTTTGGGAGCCAAACGTAACCTTTGATTATAACCCTAATGTCAATGGTGTATTGTAAGATAGATAGCTATCAGGAGCACTTGTGTTTTTCCAGATTTTTGAAGTGTGAAGTGCTTCAGCCTGAATAACTTCACGGTGTCACAGGCATAACTCTGATGGCTTGTGTGAAATGAGTTGTTAGATCTTTCCCCAATTTATTGCTGGATCGTGTCACGCACGCAAGAAGTCTTCATCTACTCCCCTTTGTGGTCACTGTCAGCAGAGGAAAGGGGATTCACTGGCCCACGTTCACTGGGCTGAACTGATCTCTCGCCACTAAGAGGGGGGAGTATATGAGTTCAAAAGAAGGGGTGAAGGGTTTTTTCAAGATGGATCATTTGAGGCCTGTCAGTTCTGAGGTTGCACTTGAGGTCAGGCTTACTTCCTGGGCACACAGTAACCTACAAACACTGCCCCAGGGCGGCAGGACTGGATGACGCCCTCGTGCAATATGGTGCCAGCAGTCTGTCCCCAAAAGAAAGCCGTGCAGATGGGAGGCGGGCAGGGTACAGGGCATACTATGTTTGTAGCCACACTGGGGGACGCTTTGTCGGGGAAATGGTGTCCTTGGTAAGGAAGAATTAGAGAGAAGAGTTTCATTGCCCTGGCCCATAAAGTACTGTGATTTAAGGCCATGGGAGTGTGATTTTTACCAACGTGGTGACTACTAAAGCTTGACTTTAATTTGTGGTGCTTTTCACAAGGAAGGGGGGGGGATATAATGCTTTCTGTTGGGTTTGTGGGTTTTCCTTCTCCTGATGTGCGAGGTAATTTTTTCTTCTTTTCATAATTTCTCTCTTTTCATTCCTGCATGCTTTCTCTCCGATTAAGTCACACAAGCGCCTCTCCAAAGTAAGCCTTCTTTTTTTCTCTCCTGTCCCCCACTGTAGAATTGTCTCATCACTCAGAAACCCTCCCTGTGGTACTGAGCGGTGACCCCAGTAAGGCATTCTCCTGGTGTGGCTGTGAGAATGTCAGCAAGAGCTCAGCCCGATGCCTGTAGCCGAGAAGCTGGTTTCACTTATATCACTGGGATCTCATTAATATTTGCTCACATGGTGTGAGAACTGGCCTGTTCATCACACTCCTTCAGTTACTTCCAACTAATTTTAGCCTTTGTTTTAAGGTTTGCTTTCCCTCTCCCTTGAAGTGAGCTGCTGTCTTTGCTGGGGAAAAATCCGCTGGCTTTGGTAGGCTGAACAGTACCATAATCCCTTCTCTTTCCTCTCTTCTTACTTTATGCCTTTCAGAAACAAGAGTTGATCTCCGTAACTTCTTGCCTGCTTTTTATGAGGATTAGTGGTTTTGTGGCCAGTGACCTCAGCTTACTGCCCTTGCACGCTTTCCTGTGTGATGTAAATATTAAAGATCAGTGATTTCAAATGAACCCAGCTTAAACCTGTTAGAACAGACCTGTCCCAAATGAATTGTGAGAATTCATGGGCTCGCTCTGAAAGGTAATAAGTGGAAGATCCCTCTGTGGGTGCTTGGATTGGAGATAAGCTCATTTGGAGATTTGGTCTCGCATCTCTATACTACCCTGAGAAGAGTGTAAATATCAGAAACGCAGATGGGATGCTTATGGACAAAGTGCCAGGCTGTTGGCATCTCCACATGTATACAAGTAAAGTTAAAACCAGAGTGGCTTGGTTGGCTTCACAAAATCAATGCCTTGGCCTTTCCCCAGCTGATGCCTTAGATTTCATTCCAGGCGAGTTCTTGGAGAGCAAGGAAGTCTGCAGTGCTGGCGTACTCTTTTTCCTTGGTCATAATGCCTCTTGTAACCAGCCTGACCTTGCATGACTGCTGGTGTCTGCTGGAAGCTTCTTTATGTCTTTTTTTAGACAGATTGTCTTGTGCTTGGTAACTGTAGCTTGGATAACTACAAAGGAGGAGTGTGGGACTAATCTCTCAGGTGAGGTGTGAAAGAAGCTCTATGGAAAAAGCAGATCTGGAGTAGCAGAGAGTCCTGAAAGGACTGCTGGTGAGTAGAGGTGTGTGGTTTAGGACAGGTCATGGCTAGGCTATGGTAAGCTGGAGGCGCTTTGCCTAAGCTACGGAGAAGTTTGTTAGGAGAGGGACTGGTGGGAAGAACATTGGTAGAGCGCGATGTACGCGCAAAACGTACGCATAGCGGTCCTGTGATGTGCTTGCAGCCAGCCCCTTGCTTTTCTGAAAGAAGAAACCCAACAACTTTAAGACAATTAGAGAAACAAGAGGGAGGTGGACCTCAGATGAGTTCCAGCGTGAGGAAGCTGATGCACAGAGAGAAGGGGATCCCGGGCATGACCTCTGCCAGCCTGCGTCAGAGCCTCCTGCCCTGCTCGCCCACGGTCTGCGCACAGGGTGAGCCTAAAGCACTGTGAAGGCTGCATCTCTTTTCTGTGCTCTGCAAGGTGGCTTTCTCTGGTACGAGTGAGGAACCTCAGGCGTAATAAGCCCCCTGATTCTCCTCACGCAGATGATGATGATGGTGGTATCTGCTCAAGACAGGAAGAGGTTAGGAACAAAGAACTTAAGGATAAAGATTGTAAAATCTCCTTTCTCCGCCTCTTCTCTCCCCACCCGTCTTCTGCAAGAAGAATGGTCTGATTTTCCAACCTGTCTCGCTAATGAAATGAAACAGCTTGAGCCCATGAGTTTGATGCTGTGTTTGTACAATTGCTGACAGATCTGCTTGAAGTCCCTTGCCCTCTTTTGTCTGTTGTGTTAATTGTCGTGCTGCAGTGTTGCCATCAGAGGGAGCGCTTCACCGGGAGTTTTTAAGCACTGGACTACATCTGTAGGAAATCTGTTCTGGAGCTTGTTTTTCCATGCTGTCCACTGGTGTGGCATGAGCCAAACCGCCTATAGGCCTGCATCAGCATTAGGCTTTTACTGGCAAAGACTGCTGCTTGTGGAACAGCTTTCTGAACCCAGCAAAAAACCCCTTTTTGCTAGCAACCAACAATGAATTTTTTTTTTTTTTTTTTTTTTTTTTTTTTTGCTCTCGCCCAAGGATAAAAGTGATTTCCTCTCCATTGCAAATCCTTCAGCTTCTTCCCACTGTCTATAGCTAATAATGAATGCTGAGGATAAATATCACGTTAGGGGAATACATGAATTTTGATGTAGGCCCTGGAGACTGTAGAACGGTTTAGGTTGGAAGGGACCTCAGAAGGTCTCTAGTCTAAGCGCCTGCTCAAAACAGGCCTGATGTGGTTAGATCAGGTTGGTCTAAAGTCTTGGCCAGCCACATTTTGCAAACTTCCAAGACTGGAGGTCCCACAGCCTTGTCAGGCCCCTGCTCCAGTGCTTAACCACTCTTGTTGTGAACAGGCTTTTTCCTTCTATCCGAGTAGAATTTCCTTTACTGCAGCTTATGACTGTTGCACCTTGTCCTTTCAGTGTGCGATTATGAGAAGAGTTTGGCTGTGTCTTCTCATTTGCCTCTCCCATTGGGTGGTATAATCCCCCTTTAGGTAGTAGGTCATGAAATTCTGGTCATTTTGGGCTGGGGTGAGGGATTTGGGAATAAATTTCATCAGTTTCTTTGGGTTACTTGGCCACAGGCATTTAGAAGCCAGGTGTGAACAGTGTAGATTTTGGAAGTACACAGGTCAGGAGAAAGGGCTTTGGAATCCGTTCCGAACTCTGCCCTCACCCTGGTTCTGTGCCTCTGTTTCCCCAGTTGTAAAATGGACTTAATGATACTTCTAGAGCTCTGTGGCATGTCATTCACTTGGCCAAAGGTTTCCATTCCTCTGGAAGCAACAGTGTGTAGGAGTGAGTTGTGATCCTGCTCCCTGTATTGCTGAAAGGTGGAAACTTCTGTTGGCATCGTTAGCAGGCTGAACTTAATACGCGTGATCCACCGCTCCCCATCTGCACCGTAAAGCTGTAACCTTCCGTAGCGGTATATGCAAATATGAGATCATTAGCCCATGAAGATTTAGAGGCAACACTATATTAATTAAAGGCTCAGAGAAAATACCCCATTTTTCGCCTTCCTCACGTTCTTCCTGGTTACAGCCACCATGTAACTATGAGCTCTGGTGTCTGCTCCTATACCATCGTCTCTGCGAATCAGTTACATCTTTTCCACTTCTGTGTGCAACTCCATTCCTCAGTTACTTACTTATTTTCTCTTTTCAGTTCTAATGCTTATGGTTTCTTTTTCCAGTATGACAGACTTAACCTGCTCAAAGTAAGAATATGTTTTGCCTTTTTCTTTCTTTTCCCCCTCCATTATTATACTGTCGCTTGATTTTCACAGTTCACATCCCCCTACATTCTGACTCTCAGTGAGCTGAAAAAAAGGTAAATAAAATTGAAGATAGATAGATTTAAGGACTCAGATAGTCTCCCTTCTCTCTGGACTTCCTGTAGTTTGTTTTACCTGCAAAATAGGGGTCGGGGGAAGGAATCTCCTCATGTGTAGAACACTTGGTGGAGGCAAAAGGTGAGGCTTGGATGTCAGTATAATTGTGTGGAAGAGCTTAAGAAGGGAGGAGCTGCAGAGCTCCTTCATAGAGAAGCCACGGTTTGGGGAAATTCAAATGTGAGGGGGAAGAAAGAGTTACTGCAATTAATGCAGAAAGGGGAATGAAATCCTATTGCAGTGTGCTGGCACCACAACACGTGCACCCTGATGTAGAAGACACACTGACAGTAGTGTCTCTGTTTTGTCTATGCCAATTATAGTTTGATTATGAATTTTTTTCCCCAGAAATTTCTGAGTTATGCCTTTTGCTCATTAAGGCAGACAGATGGCAAAACAAATCTGCAGGAAAATCGCTCCATCTTAGACCCTGTGCTCCTGAGGATAAGGTGGTGTGTACGTGATTTAAGATTAACTCCCCCAATTTTTTTAGTATAGGCTGAATTGCGTAAGGCCCTTTTTCATGTCCTACTTGCAGAAAAGGAGGACTTCAACCAGACCCTTTTTGTATGGAGGGTACGGCCAAGTATGGAAAAGCGTAGGAAGTAAGAGGAAATGCCTCTGGTTAGTTGATGAGCCATAACTACGTATTCAGTTCTTCAGTTCATATTCTTACCCCAGGATTTAGGGAAAGGCCTTAGAGGCATTCTCTTTTTTTTTAATGTCAAATTTTTGTATTTTGGCCTGTGGTATATACTATGTTACTGTGGGGTTTTTCATTAGAGACCAGTGCAGTGAAACTGGCAGAAATGCCCAAGGTTGCAAGGGATCCTTCAGAAATGTTGGCTCTGTGAATGAGATCCAGATGCCAGTGAGGTTGTCTGCTGGAGTGGCATATGGGGAGCATAGGAAACTGAAAGCAGGGAGGTCTGGGGAAAGAACAGTGTAAGCAACCCCATGCCTTCACAGAAATCTCTGGTCCAATCTGATCTCGTTAACGCTTTGCACTTACTTTCCTATGGTAAACATCCTGTATGTCGCTGGTCCTCTTGTGGACTAGCCCAGCGCAGGTAGTTTCTGTGCTTCTGTGAATATGAACGTCACTCTTTGAGTGAAACTTCCACAGGCTCTGTTACAAGTCGGGGAACAGTATGTTTTCCTTCATATTCCAGACTGGGAGTAAAGCTGTGAAAGATACTCCCAGTCCAAGGTCAGGAGCAAGATGACTTCAAAGAAAGAAATGCAGTGAAATACTGCTTCTCTCCTTGCCTGTTAAGACTCGGCTGCCCCAAGTGCGATGTAGATGTGCCATTGCTGGTTGGGAGAGGGGGACGGGCACAGCCGTGTGGCTGCTGACGCACAACATGCCTGGCACTATGCGCTGTAGCTGGCCACCGTCACTGGTGAAAGGCTACAGTGCCCGCCAGCTTCATTGCCCTGAGATAAATCCACCCTAAAATGGGGGGTGCCTATACTTTCTGTCAGTTCTGCTCAGTCTTCTGACTGGAGTGGGAGTGTGAACCTTATTTCTTCCTTTCTCTGTGCAGATAAATCTCACTTCCATCTGAAAATTGCCAAGTGTGACTTTCCAGGCTGAGCTAGCTTTTTCATGTGCTCCAGTGTGACATGTGGCCTGGCCTCTCAAGCCATCTGAAATGCCGGGATAAGGACAAAAAAGTCAAATGTGCAGATGATGCAAAACACTGTGCACTGAAATTCTGAAAAAAAAACCCAAACAAACAAACAAAAAAACCAATCCCCCCCCC
>JAVKLA010000081.1:772980-794446 GCA_034782735.1 Sagittarius serpentarius
CCCCCCAGCTTTTCTAGTGATTTTCTTCAGCAGTTTTCCTGGCTCTGTATGGTTCTCCCTTTTAAAATTTAAAATACTATTGAAAGTTTTGCCTGATGGCTTTTGTAAGTAAAATTGTGTCCCTGCCTCCTGGTAGTTTTTTTGAGGGCGTATTTGCACAAGGTCCATTGAATGCAGTGTGATTTTTTGCAACCCAGCCTGCAGACGTGGAAGAATGAAGCCTCTAAAAGAAATGGCTGGCAATGATTATGATTAGCTCCTCTGTTGCTAGTGGGCGCTGCTGTTCTGCAAAAATGATTGCAGCATGCGTGCGTGAGTTTGTGTGTGTGTGTGTGCGTGCGTGTGTGCGTGCATGTGGACATGCACACATTAGCCTGAATTGTTTCCTAATATGGACTCGTGCTTCTGGATCTGTTTTTTGTTCCTGTAACTGGAAATAACTGTGTTAGACCATGCTGTGAAATCCATTGAAATCCTCCGTTTAATCCCCCTTTCACTTCACTAATTATACAAACCAGATTGGACCTAGTTTCTCTGTCCATCTTACTTTTTGATCCTAAGATCTCTGTGCTAACTAATGCTTCTCTTTTATTTTGTCCTTACAGAAAAGCCAGAGTTGGTATAATGTAAGTACTCCAGTTTCTCTTGTCCCTGGGTGAATGTGGGCTGGGTACCTGGGTGGGGGGGGAAGGTGCAAAGGGGCGTTGCAGTGGCACTGGGGCATACTGACTATTTCCAAAAAGAGGAGGTGGAAATGGCTCAGAACTGGCAAAGGAGGACTGCCATCCTGAGGGAAAGGACGCCAGAGAGAGCAAAAGCTTTGTCCTTTCAGTCACTCTTCTGATGATCTCCACGTCCTGTACCTTCCGGTTTCTCAGCAGAGGTGGTCTTGATGTGGTGACAAATAGAGCTGCCACCGTGCAAACCCTTTGCATCTCTCAGGGTGGTGTGGGGCAAGAGAGGAATTATTTTCTGTTGACCTCACAGAAACACAACCATCTTTTGCTTTTGCCTTGATCTTATTTTTGTTCTGCAAGCACGAGTGGCAGTGGTTTTGGTACAAAGCTGGTAGTGTGCAAATTTCCACAGTTGGTGTCACTTTTGCACGGTTGAACCCCCACCCCTTGAGCGCTCTGAAGTTGATACTAGCAGTATCATGATTTTGTAGGCAAATGCAGCAGCCATTCCATGATCAGCAACAGTTCCTATCTTCCTGCAGCCTAAGACATTAGAACCAGCGATTTTGGCTGATACGATGTGGTCAGATTTGACAGAGGCAAGAGAGGCAGATTTATTTACTGGCTGTGTATAATCAGCACCAGGATAGAAGCAAGGACAGGAAAAGACGTGATCTCGGAAGCCGAGAGAGAAGCATATAGAGGCAGTGGCATTAAGAATGAAGTATAAACCACTGTAGGCCAAACTGGCGGAGAACTGGCACGCAAAGGAACGTGGAGTGAGGCCGTTTGGGCAGATGCACAGGCCCAACCAGGCTGCTGCAAAAATGTCAATTTGTGGCCACGGCTAAAGGTGACTTTTGCTATTATGCAAGAGCTGCTTCTGACTGTAGCTGCCGAGATCCATACCCTGCTGCATGATGCTTTGCTGTGGTCTGCTTCTGTGGGTCTCCTGTGTTTTCATGTCCTCTCTATCTTATCTTTCTGTTCTCTTGTTTTTCCTCCATGTATTTTCAGCATGAGAGACAGTACATCCGGAGAGTAAGCACTGGCTGCATTTTTTGTGGTTTCCCCCCGCAACTGTTTTCCTTTAGAGAACTAAAACAAAACCAAACCATGTGCTAGTTAGTAGAGACGTTCTGGTCAGATAAAAGCAGCAGTGTGGAAATACGGATGGGCCACAAACTCTAGGAAGGCAGTCAATCCTACTTGGCAGTATTATGACCATTAAAAATTTGCTAATGCATCTCCTTGATTTAGTTGCCCTTCTTTGCCAGCTCCTTCCAGGCAGGGTTTTTCTGGTATTTGGACCATTCTGATTATTCTGTTCCTTCCCCTAATGAGAGCAGCTCTAGAAATGAGTCTGTGCAGGCTACCCTTTCACGAAGCCTTACAATTTCCTTTACTCACTTTCCCCCCATTTTCATTTTACATAAATTTCACTGTGCTCAGGGCGAATACCCTCCACATTGTTCTTTGTGCCAGTTCAGCAGCCCCGGGTGCCAGGCACTGTACAAACACAAACCAAAAATACAGTCCTTGCCTCAAAGATCCCCAGAGCATGGGTGGTCAGAATGCCAGTTTTCGAAGATGGCTTCAGTTTTTGCTGCTTTTAACTGGTCTTTTTGTCCTTGTAGCACTGTATCGCTCTTTGCCAGTTGGAACCCTTCCTTTTCCCTTTCCTGGATTCCTTTTTCTCTACTTTTTCCTAAAGATGCCACCAACTTCTCTTGCCTTGTGTGTTCTCCTTTTGATCCTACCAGTGCTTTTTGGGCTTGACATCCCTACCAGATTGCGAAGTGGGAGAAAAGGGGTGAACCAAGGTCATGGATTGGTTTGGCAGACCTGCCCTTTCTTGGTCTTGGTGTGCTTTCTCTGCTTTGCTTTCCAGAGGACAAATGCAAGCTGGTCCAGGTGCACTGTGAGATTTAGAAAAGAATACCAGTTTGGGAATAGATAGGCTCAACCGTACAGGGTTTGCTTTGTGTTCATGTCCTTGTGGTGGAAGAGCAGAACATCCCTGGGCTGGATGAGC
Organism: Sagittarius serpentarius; assembly: GCA_034782735.1. Classification (NCBI taxonomy): domain Eukaryota; kingdom Metazoa; phylum Chordata; class Aves; order Accipitriformes; family Sagittariidae; genus Sagittarius; species Sagittarius serpentarius. The sequence goes on from JAVKLA010000081.1 coordinate 775,693, forward strand.
TCGGTAGCAGCAGAAAGAAGTCTCTGAGGTGTTTCTCATGCCTTTGCTGAGGAACCGCTGACATGGAGACTCTGGTTTTGAAGAACTGTTATTCTTGCGGAGTAAAACTCAGTCTGTTGGTCAGCTGTGGTTGAGGCCCCACCCATCTGTGCTTAGCCGTCAGGGTGTAGTTTGCGTGTGTCTGCTTTGGGCTTACACGTCTGCGTGTTGAATTACTGTTAATTGATTTATTATTTTAAAAATAATTTAAGAATTTTTTTTTAAAAGAATAGACCTCAAAACCAAACTTTCTCTGTAATTTTGTTTACTGAAACAGAGATTCCAGTTACTCTGTAGACCTGATGTGCTTAGAGAGGTGGGAAATTTGTGTTTCACTTCCCTGAAGACGTGGAGGAGGAGGTCGCACTGGCTGTGGGGGTGGCAGGAACTTCGCGAGTTGATAGAAGGAATTTGTTGCCCAGCAGACATCACTAAAATTAGAGACAAAGTGGAGATATTTTGCTGCCAAGGGCAAAAGTTACCTCCTTTGTTTTTCTTCTGTCTGGGCCTTGGGTGAAGGGCCCCATTTCTGAGCATGGAGGAGCTCTCAGTTTTTGTGTCTTGAGGTCAGTGTACCGCTGAGGCACTGAGCCTAGCAAGTCTGCCGTGTTTTTTTCTGCCTGCTGCTCTCTCAGTTAGACTGTCGATCCTTCTACTTGCCTGACTGTTCCTAAATTAGGGTGTATGTCTCCAATTTTCCACAGCATTTCCAGCTGCCACTCTATAGCAAGGCTTGCTTCTGTAAATTGCCTCCTGTAGTCCCTGTGCTGGTAGACACCAGGCACCAGGAGACTCTACAGAGCATACTCCTAGGAAGGAGAGTAAGATGATCTTGCAAAGTTAGCGCAAACGCAGTTGACACCAGGGGAGAGGTGAGATTTGTATCTGTCCACGAGGTTTTCCTTTTACTATTTAGATCCCAATGTCTGCCCTATTCTGTTATTCCTTTCCTTTGCATTTATCTAAGACATTCCTTTCACCTGCCTCCTCTTTTGCAACCATGCTTGAATATTTTTCTTCTTACAGCTTCTCCCTGTAACTGAGCTGAACCACCCCCTCTCCACCTATGTGCAGCGTAGCTCCACGGGAGGCGGGGGTGAGGGGGGGGGGTGTGGGAAATTACAGCGAAAAGGCACTCATTGTCTCTTTCAGGCGTTCTTAAATACTACTAGAAACATTTGCCATCCTAGTGAGTCTGCAGAGATCAACAGGAGCACAGTGCGTACCCGCTTGTCTTTGGGAGAGCAAAGTCTGCACTGAGGATTGCATGGACTGGGACAGGAGCCCTGCACCTGCCGTTCTGCAAACAAATGCTGTGTGCACAGGGCAGCGTTCAGGTTGGCTTGCAAGAGGTGAAAGTCTCAAAAATAAATGCAGTCAAATGCAAGTAGGTAGCCATGTAAAGCAGAGCGCCCTAGGTTTTCCTTTGGGAAAACTGCGGCAAAAGCCTGTGAACTAGGAGTTAGGAGGTGGCTGAGAATCCATGGTGGACTGTGATGCTGTGAAGGACCTTTCTTTGTGAAGACCTTTGAGCAGCGCTTGCAGCTTTTTAGGAACAATGTCAAGTGATGACAAGACTAAACACCCTAAGAAGTCAGCCTTTGCTGGTCTCAGCATGCTGTCTTTTTTTCTTGCAGTACCCTCTGGGAGACCTCATAGGTGCCAGCGTGGAGAGGGAAACTCAGCTGTTGGGAAGAGTAAAATGGTGCCTATAAAGACAAAGAGAGAGAAATCATGCATCGTTTTAGGGAAAACATCAGATACAGCTTTCCAATGGGTGGCAGCCGGAGTCTGGCTCAGCAATAGTAATCATATAAACAGGGTTTATTGCAAAAATCCAGGCCCAACGATGAGTTAGCAAGGTGTTGAGCAAGCAGCCTTTTTTCTCTGTAAATCAGCGCAGTCATCTTTTAAGTTCCAGTAACCATTTTGTCAGACTATTTCTGGAGCAATGTTAACTCATTGTCTTTCAGCTGTTTTTCATCCCTTCACATTTTCCATCATTTTAGGTGTGTGGATTGCCAGGCCTGGCATAGTTACTGTGGTGTAGAGGCACTAAATTAGAAGTGAGCTTTTGGTGCAAGCTCATGTGATGATGAACTCGAATCCACTTTCCACTCCAAATGGCCAGTGATTTACTTTGAAGCTTCTTCCTCTGTCATTCATTCACTTTTAAAAGGGGGAAAAAAAAAAAAAAAAGAGGAAAAAACCCCCAAGAGACCAGACCGGGTTTGGAAGAAACGCTGCAGGACAGGTGGCCAGTTTCTTTGCTGGCATTAATCAGCATAGCAGTCCTGCTGTCAGTGGGGTCTAAACTCTCACACACAAGCAGGGAATGTGTTCTCTTCTTTTCCAGTAGTTTTCCTGTTCTGTCCAGAAGCAACGTAAATCCTTCCCTAAAGAGTTAAGAGCAAGTCCATCAGTCACGCAAACTGGATAAGATTTTCCTTCCCTCTTTTCTCTCAGCCTCTTGCCATCTCTCCTCCTTACCTGTTTTCTGTGACGTGTGGTGTACGGGACTGTACCTCTCTCAGTTCTCCTGTTGTCAGACTTTCCTGTCCCGTCCCATCCCCCAGCAACAGTTGCTTTACATTTCCTGTTGGAGGATTTGTTTGTGTTTTAACAGGGAGATCTTACCATGGGGAGTCACCCTTTTCCTCCCTATTCCGCTCCCCCCCCCCCCGCCCCAGCTTCTTCTCTCCACCCTTCGCCGTGCCATCCTGCCCCGTCTCTCTGTTTGCAGTAGAGTTAATGTTTGCTGTCTCCACCTCTGGGTTAGCTCTTCCGATCGCTTGTGCCATTCATCTCTGCAAAGGGAGGTGGGTGGGTGTGTAGACAGAAGGAAGCATCCTGGTGGATTTTTTTTTTTTTTTTTTTTTTTTTGGAAGTAATCCCATAAGCAGTTTCCAGCAAAGAGGGCCATTCAGTAAAGCAATGTGGGTACCTCGCAGCTGTCTGTGATCCTAATTCTTTGTCCTTCCCAGGCTACAGAAGTTTTGTTTATTGTTCCCTCATCTTGGGGTGGCAGATGGATGTACTGCTTCCGTCTAACAGGGCTAAATGGAGAGACCTGTGTGCTGTCTAGTGCCAGCAGTGCTTTTGTGGTGCATCTGAGCAGGCAGAGCCCTTGTCAGTTCTTCCTGGCAGTGCGCGAACTGCAGTCCCTGGCCCTGGAATGAAACGGTGGCTTTGCAGAGTCTTCGTTGGTTGCTTGACTGGGGTTTTTTGGGGTGGTTTGGTTTTTGGTTTTTTTTTGTTTTGTTTTGGTTTTTTTGAGATCTGTGTGCCCAGTTTGTTAGGAAGAATGAGGATTTTCCTTCAGTGTACTTGTTTCCACAGGCTGAGCATCATGGCTGAGCAGCACCGGTGTCATGGTGTGGACGTTTACCTGTGCGTTCCTGCACTTGAGCAGCAAGGTGGAGAGGCTGGGGACTAGGGGCGGAGGGATAACAGGGAGTTCCAGTGCTCCAACCAATCTTCCTGGGACCTGCAGGGAGTTCATTTGCTGGAGGCTGAAGGAAGCCCTTGCCCTTCATTTCCAAAATGAGCTGCCTAATGAATGAAACCTAGAAAGACCTATGCTTTTTGGGCAGGTCTCAGAGACACATACAGGAGTAGCGGAGCCCTTAAGATTTCTAACCGTGTGGGTCTCGCGTGGCTGATTTGTCATAGCGATATTCTTTAGACCGGTCTCTCCTTACGCCCCTCGCGCCTCCCCCCGCACACTCTGTCCAGCAACTTTCCATTACAGGAAACATCTGCTGGGAGGCAGGGCTGAGCCTGGGTTACTGCAGGGCATTGGCCGACAGCATTACCCAGCTACAGCAACTTAAAGCATCTGCGAGTCATTTTGGTATCTTCCCCACCCGCTCCTTCCATGAGGAACGTTAACAAAGACTGAAGCTGCCTTTCAGAGCAGAGAGGGACTAGAGAGGTGAGCCTGAGGCAGACACTGATGGAATAAGAAAAACTGCTTTTCTGGTTTCAAAGGGGAGAAAAAAACCCAGCTGAAGTCTCTGGGCTGTTTACCGTCCTGTTCAGTCCTGGAAACCGCGGCTAGATCTGTGAATTACAGCTGGTCTGGTGGGGACCTGTCGGTCGGAGCTATTTCGGTTGCTAGCTCTGGCAGTCCTGGGCCTCGGGCCTCGGCCGGGGGTTGCAGATGCCTTGCAGAGACCTGCCGGGGACTGCTCAGGCTGTCGGCACTTTTGCAGTGCTTCTTTAAGGGATGCCCACAGCAAGAAGCTGGTGAGACTGGAACAGAAGAGCACAAAGGTTGCCCGTCAGCACGCTTACCCTAATGAGCCACTTATTCAAAGTCCTCCGGAGGGCAAATCCTCTCTCAGCTCTACAGAGGCTGCTAGGGCAGGCAAGCTGAATGTGAGCAGGAAAGTAGGGGAAGGTACGTAAACTCCTGCCAAGCTGCTGTATCTCTTTTGACTTTGAATCTAAACAAGAAGCGGTGACAGCAGGAACAGGAAAAGCAGAGTTTGAGAACACGGGGAGCTGTGCAAGTGCTGAGGGAACGCTATGGATTCCTTGCTGGAGTGTGGGGCTCTCTGGGATCTTGTGCTGGATCAAGAACTGCTGTGGGACCTGGAGGGGCTTGTCGACTTACCGCAAGAAAATGTCAGCTGTGGATCAGATGAAATTCCAGCTGTGAGTGTCTCTAAACTGAACTGTTTGTCACTCTAACAGAAGTTCTGGTGCTAAGCAGAAGCGTCTGTTGTAGCACAGGTTTTAGACAGGTCAGAACATCCCTTACTGTGGGGAGGGGGGGGGATGGGAGCGCCCCTCCACATGGAAACTCTACTGCTAAGTTGGGCTGCTGTAATACATTGAACCCAAAGCTCAGAGGTGATTATAATCTCTATTCCCCCCTCCTTTCCCATCCTGTCTGCTTGTCCCAGGAAATCTTGGGTTTGGGCTCTTGCTGGAGCCCATCTCTGACCAAGATCTTTTCCAGATGTTCAGGCTAGAAGTTTGGTAAGTAAAATTCGTATTTCTGTCATCTGCTGGTTAGCAGACTTTATTCAGAAGTAAGATACTTTCCTTCGGGCCCACAGGACTGGAGCAAATATCTGAAGTGCTGAGTTGATGTTAAAAAATACTGTTTCTAGTTCATTGAATTGGTGTGAGGAAGAGGGAATGCTTTTGGAGGGCGGGGGGTTGTCTGTGTTTCCTTCTTTGACAGCATTTGACAATTTTGTAAGGCTAATGCTAAATAAACTTCGTATTCTTCCCACCCCTGCGACCCCACCAACACCATTCTCAAATGGAAGCTACCTTCTGTAATCGCTTTGATTTTTGGGGCCCTTGCTGGGAGGCTCTGGGGTGTGCTCACATTTCTGCTTTGGGAGATTTGTATTGCGCAGCTGGAAGAGATAGGAGAGGGTTGTTGCGAGGAAGTGGAGATAGGGAAGAGGTGGCATCCCAGGTTGTTTCGCCTTCTCTACATTTGTGGGATAAAGAATGTGATACATTAGATGGGAGATACGGGCCTCCTGAATTTGCACCTGCCCCTATTTTGGTCAACTATGCCTTCAGAAGACGTTCTGGCTGTTAGAAGCAGCTGTCAGCCACGGGCATGGCGTGTAGGAGGTGGTCTAATGCGGGCAGGGTCACGTTATAGCTTAGTGAACACCAGAGAGAAGCCAGCTCCTGGTCTCCCTCCAGCCAACAGCACCGTTTTCTCTGAGGCCTTCCCTGAGGCCAAGTGTCTGCAGAGTAAGTGCAAAACACGGCTGAGTCCCTGCGAGAGCTTCTTCTGAGCCCCACGATACCAGCGGGTAGTTAGTTGTGTGTTCACTGACTGCCAGGTGGAACGCTTGATGGGGAGAGGAACGGGGATGACTGCATTATTCCTGAGCTCTTTGTGGCAGCAATCGGTCAGGTTCCTCTGGCAAGGCTGCAGCTGTACTCAAGTGCTTGTTTTCTGGGGTGGCTGCGCTCTTCCTGGGAGAGCTGGGGACTGGCGGCTAACTGATGCGTTGCAAACAGAGCATGTGTCATGGCTTGTACCATCTAGGACTGCAGGAAAAGAGTTTTCTCCTGCAGCCACGGCTTCCGTGCAATTCCGTTTCGTTACCTAGCAGATACGGGTGTAGCCCTTCTACTCTCTACTTGCTCTTCCAAGTCAGGTTCTCCTCTTCTTCTCACTTAATGTGCTAAATCCCAAATCCTCCCGTCTGTGTGTCTGCTGTGATGGGAGCTCCTAGCCTCATGCTTTGTAAGTGCATCTGATCACCCTTCTCCTTACCAAGGTGTTCCCGTTCTCCCACTCCGTTTCCCTGTGCTCATGCCTGCCCCTCTCTTTAACAGGCACTCTGTTATTTGCAGGTGTTGAGTCCAACATACAAACAACGGAATGAAGATTTCAGGAAACTCTTCAAACAGCTTCCTGACACGGAGCGCCTCATCGTAGGTAAGGTCAGCCCCTTGGTGCAGTGCTCTGTTGTGCTGGCCCGTGGTTTGAGGAGGAAATGCAGCACATGTGCGTGCAGCTTTTTCTTCTTCAAAGAGGTTGCCGCCAAGGAAGAAGCCCATTGTGTCTGTCTCGTGGGCAGACGGAACCCCTCTTCACCATTTCTAGTGGGTTTCATTTGCTTTGCTTCAGGGAGAGCAATGCTGATTTGTGTCAGCTGCAGCTCTGTTCCCTGATGATTTGAGGAGCGTGTTTTTGTCCACAGTGCTCCCCCAAACCTAACAGTGCATTGGCGGTTGAGCTCTTTCCTCATTTGGTCAGGGTTGCGTGTCTCAACGTGCATGCCACTGAGCTTCCCTTTTTTCTAACATCCCTGATGCTCCCTGCTCGCACATGACTGCCCTTCCCGTCGTCATTTAGGCTTTGGCCTTGCAGCTGATTAGTGACTGCCTAGTGCATTGCATCTGTTCTTTTATCTTATGTAACCGGTGATCTCATACTGCTGAAAGATGCACATCCTAGCAGAGGAACAGAAATCGTTTAGGATGCTTAAACTGGGAGAGAGAAATGAACAATGGCACTAGAAGGTGAAAAGGAAAGAGATTAAAATTGAGAAATAGCACATAGGATGCTACAGGATGACCAGCTAATAAGGCAAGGTCATCAGTCAGAGAGCTTGCCTGTGATGTGCCCTTGCGAGGAAACATAACCTCGTGGACAGAGCAGCAGCTGTGGCTCAGTTCCTTCTGACTCTGCCTTTGACTTTCTGCAGGATTGTGTCGAGTAGCTGCCGCTTTTGATGCTGTTGCTTATCCTTACCCTTAGGCTGTCCTGTCTTCTGGTTTTGGTGCTCCTAAATTATCATCTATTGTCCACCCACAGATTACTCATGTGCGCTACAAAGAGACATTCTCCTGCAGGGCCGCCTCTACCTCTCTGAAAACTGGATCTGCTTTTACAGCAACATCTTCCGTTGGGAGACACTGGTAAGGCTGTCAGACTGCTGCACCAAGCATGTGTTTTATGTCAGCACATTTGCTGACACTGCTTTAAAAGCACTCTTTCCGTTATCTTTCTCATCAGTGTCTTCTCTTCACCTGTGTTCTTTTTCTGCCTTCCCCTTTCTGCATGGCTCTGACTGTAGCTGACAGTTCGCTTGAAGGATATCTGCTCGATGACCAAGGAAAAAACAGCACGGCTCATTCCTAATGCCATCCAAGTTTGCACTGACACTGAAAAGGTACATCCTTGAAGCCTCTGCCTCTGGGGCCACCCCTTACGGCTGTCAGGGGCAGGCGGATATGTGTGTTGTGGGATTTTTCCAAACTTGACTGCTTGTGCTACCTGGGGCCTGGGAGGAAGGGCCAAGGGAAAAGGGCTGGGTGCAGAGCTTCTGCAGACCTTGGGCTGAGTCTGGAACACGCGTAGCTTGTATGTGGGCTGCGGGGCCAGGCAGAAGATCTGACTTATCATAGTAGCACCTCTCTAACGGAGCTGTTTCTGTGCTCAGACTCGCTCCCTGGGTGAGAGGCGCTCAGCCTCTCTGCGAGGCCTCCGTGAGCTTCAGTGTGTGCCCAAGAACGGAGCAGCTGTGCTGTAATGGCTTGCTCAGTCCTTCTGTGAACTGTAGCTGGAAAGTGATCCGAACAGGCTTGTGTCACCGTCTTCCCTTTTTGGGGCCTTTTCTGAACTGATTTTTCTCTCCATCTCTTCCCATTCAGCACTTTTTTACTTCCTTTGGGGCTCGAGACAGGACGTACATGATGATGTTCAGACTCTGGCAGAATGCTCTCCTTGACAAGGTACAGAGACCAGCACCTCAGTGTTGGGGTGGGATGAAAGGGAGGTGATGAATAGATGTAGAAGTGTAATACCTGTGACTAATGTATATGCATAAAAAGATGTAGGGACAGTAAGCACGCGTGTCTAGGCAGAGCAGGTACATAGCGGCAGGTGCAGTTCTCTCTTTCGGCGTGGAATCCTGTCTTGTGTACAGACATGTCTTGCGCACACAGCAGATGCCACTTTGCTTCTGCTGAGGTGTGGAAGCCTGTGTCTCAGCAAGGAGTTTTTTTGAGGTCCGTAATTCAAGTGGAGCAGCCCAGAAGAAAGAAGTTCAAAATGCAACAGAAATCGCTCCCTGCACAGGCAGAGCTCTTAAGTGAGTCTGTGCTTCAGAAGTGTAGAGTTCAAGATAAGACAGAAAAAGAGCATATCTTCAGGGCATCCCAGGACCAAATGAGAACAGTGGTGGGTGTGGGGTGCACTGGGTAAGGGCTCAGTGGGTTGGATTTTAAAATAAAGCAGGGCTGTGCACCTGCTATGCCAGAGGCCCCATATATCCTACATGTGATCTGTTCCGCAGTCCACTGAGTGCTTCTGGCCTCACTGCGGGAATAAGACTCATGAACTGATGTTACAGTGCTACCAGCATTTTGAGATGTTCTGTCTTGAGTTCGTACCACACTGGAAGGCTTAAGTAATCAAGCACCCAGAATACCCTGTCCTGAAAACCGGGGTAGTATTTAGTATGCAAAAGGGATCGCTTTGCATTGGGCAGCTTGTGTTGCTACCATATGTTGTAATTTGATCAGCCTTTTGAAGTTCCTAACAAAATTCAGTGCCCTTGGTTTCAAGGTCAAAGCAAATGGGAACTGAGAGGTGGAGTGGTAAAGACAGGAAACACTTCCAGAGCTCTTTTTCCAAATGTAGGATCCATGGCGGGCAAGAGAGAGGGAGAAAGAACCTAGTCCATTTTTCCGGATAAGACTTGTGTATTGGGGTGCATGTGGAAAGAAGGTGAAACAGAGTGAGATGTTTCGCTGGATAAAATTTTCTCCTTAGGGGTTTTTTCCTATGCTTTTGATGGCTACTTTTGGGAGCTAGATTAAAAATTTCCTGCATTATCCTATGCAGTAACTATGGGAAAAAGTTCAAGCCAGCAACTCAGAAAAAGTTCATTAGATTTGTTTTCCCTCATTGCCAAGAAATCTTTGTCACTGGTTGTAAATTTCTCATGGGTAAAAAGCCATCCCCTTTCATCCCTGTACCACATATTTAAATCACAAGTTCTCCTGCTCCATTTCTTGAAGAACCTCAGAATGCAGTCATATGGTGATCAACTGACCTGCATCCCTAAAAGCTGGGCTTTTGTGAATGGTCTTGATAATTCATTTTCTCTTTTCAACTGGAGGTGTATACAAGCTTTTCACAGTAGTATCTGGTGAGACAAACTCTTTTTTGGTTTTTAAGCTGCAACAGGAAATGTTTTTCTTTGTTGCTGTTTTAGATTGTTTTCCCTGCAGCTGTAATTCTTTAGGCAGCTTTAATTTAAACAAACTTGGAGGGGAAAAAAACCTCATAAGGCGTTGGGGCTTGGTATAATAGGAGACATTAAATGCAGGCACAGCAGAAGAGGCAGGGAAAACACGTGCGAAGGGAAATGCAGGTTTACTGCTTACATTATTACATGCACAGCATCGTAGTAGCGGGAAATCTCATTTTGTGTGCCGCTCTAGGTGTAGCGTCACGTTGGCTTTCTCGATAGTCTGAAGTAACGTGAGATTGTGGCGTGGAAAAATAACGACGTCAGATTTGAGGGCAGAACCTGGGCTGACGGTGAAGGCTTACTTGGCGAAAGGGCCTCTTATTGCTTGATGGGGGCAATCTCTAAGCCAGCTTGGCCGAACAATATAGGGACACATACGCCCGCAGCCCTTAGCCAGCGTGTAGCTGGGCCAGCCTGCCAGTAGCGCGCACAATCCGCCTTGTAGCGTTACTGGAATTCAGAAGAGGTGAGCCTGTGGGAAGGCTCTCGCCTCCCATCAGGGGCTGTGTCAGAATCTCTCACTTCTCCTTTCAGGGTACGGAATGTAATAGTCCTGACAACGGTAGCTCCAAAAATTCATCATATTTTAGTATTCTCAGATGAAAATGTATGCTGTTCTCTGTTCCCTCTTTTAGCCTCTCTGTCCAAAGGAGCTCTGGCACTTTGTCCACCAGTGTTATGGGAACGAGCTGGGTCTGACCAGTGATGATGAAGACTACGTACCTCCTGATGACGACTTCAACACAATGGGGTGAGTGAGGAGGAGTAAAATCTGCCTGTGACGAAGAAAGGATGGCCTCAGGAGAGCAGCAGTCCTGATACATTGCATACCTCAAACTGCTGATTGTCCCTGGTGAGAGATTCTGGGTTCTGGCCAAATGTTTGCCCTTAAATGTGCAGTGTCTAAAAAGCTGAAAGCGTACCATTTCCTCATGGAAGTCGGTAGGGACTGAAATGCCTGCCTCTGTATTTGCTCAGCTAGATGAGCAATTTTGTAAATGCCAAAGCATCCCAGTCACAAGGCCAGTCAGCGTGTTACAGGGCCAGAAAGTGCTGATGCTTGTCAGTCTGTGTTATAAACACTTGAAAAGTTTGGGCTTGTTCTTCCCTGCACTGAGCCATTTCTGCTTCCGGTCAGACTGGAAACTTCATGGAGTATTCTTACTTGCTCTGTGTGTCCAGTTGTAGCTGTACTGAGAGGGGTAAACATAAAAACCTGTGTTCTCTGTGGCGTCTCAGCTACTGTGAAGAAATCCCCGTGGAAGAGAATGAAGTCAACGATAGCTCCTCAAAAAGCAGCATGGAGGCCAAGGCAGAAGCTAGCCCTCAGCTGCCAAAGAAATCTGTCACTGCCAGCACGCTGACATCTACGGGAAGCAGTGAAGCGCCAGCCTCGGTAAGCGTTCTTCCTCCGTTGCAGTGGGGAGCGGTAATCCTTTTCTCGGGGATCCAGCTGGTAGTCCTTGAATGTACGAGGTGATTGTTAACCCTGCAGCTTCTCTTCCACTGCAGCTGACCGCAGTCATTGAGTCAGTGTTATCTGTGAGCATGGCATTCGGCCAAGAAAAAGTGAGCAAAGCATGCCTGTCCTAAAAGCCGGTAAACTGGGACTCTCAGCAGCAAGTGCTTTTTCCTTTCTATGCTTTTAGATGAAAAGAAACGCAGCGTTAGAGATAAAAGGGTTATGATTTCTTCTCTGCCTTCAGTTGTTCCCTAGGAAACAGTGTGTGCCCTCGTAGCATTATGGCAGAGCAGACCTTGTTTAGATATAACTTCAGATTTTCCTAGCTGTACACGGCTTGTTTGGGAGCAAAACCAATATTGTTTGTGTGCTTGTCTGAACAAACAAAAAGCTTTGTGTATGTCCCGGGCTTGAACTGAACTGTATGTGGTTCTTTGAGAGGAGGTGATCTAGTATGTCCATGTGTTTTACAAACACCGTACGGTAACCTTCCTCCTCTCTCTATTATTTAATCTCCAGACATGTCGAGGCCAAATGTTCAAAGGTATGAAAATTGGCCCACAGATTTAAAGGTTTCAGAAATAGCCCCCAATTCCCAGGTGCTGATCGTGCCCTCATTATGCTCTCTCCTTGCTGCAGTTTGATGGAGTGCTACCAGAAGAGGAGGAGGCAGTGGCAGAGAGCCCTGTGGAAAAAGACCTTGGCATTGCAAATATCATGGGAGAGAAGATAGAGATCATCGGCCCTGTGAACTCCCCTTCCTTAGACTTCAATGACAACGAAGACATTCCCACTGAGCTCAGTGACTCGTCAGAGACCCATGATGAAGGTATGCAGGGAAGGGCCATTCCGTTGGTGGTGTTTTCAGCCTTCTCCCGTCCTTTCCAGTGAGGGATTGGAGCAGCAAATACTGAATTCCTTTTCTGGACCCTAAGAGTTCAGAAGATGCAAAGAATTCCCACCCTGGGCCACAGCAGGTAAATGTGTTGGGGTGTTTGGAAGGATGTCCCTACAATAACCTATGTACTTAATTACCCCTTCTGATGTTCTAACTGTTGTCCTGGGATCAGTGGAGGAAAAGGCTTAGAAGTACCTCCTTTTGGGTTCCTTCTTCGCACAGTAAAATACTTAAGGTCCTGGTACCGTGAAAGCACAGCCTCTGATAACCGGCATGAAGGATCATGACTGGGGCTTGCGGGCCTGTTTCCCCACAGGGGAAGTCCAAGCCTTTTATGAGGATCTGAACGGCCGTCAGTATGTGAACGAAGTGTTCAACTTCAGCGTGGACAAACTGTATGACTTGCTTTTCACGGACTCCCAGTTCCAGAGGGACTTCATGGAACAGCGCCGGTTCTCTGGTAAGCTGCTGGTGGCAAAGCCCGGTCACCGATGGAGGCTGTGTTCCCTGCAAGGTAGAGAGGCCCGCACACAAGGAAGGGCTCGGCACGTGCCTTGGAGGTCTAACTTTGCCTGATGATAGAGTGATTGGGTAGTATTCCGAGCAGATCTTGGGACCGCTGTAGTTTGTACTGACAGTAATCAAAAGCAGGTAGAAGCAGCCTTGTTTGGCTATCCGGTTTTATTTTCTAAGAGCCGGACCTCAGTTTATGGAAGAAGCAGGCTCTTTTATTTTTTAACATCAGCTAAGGCCTGATCCTGCGTTCAAGGCTTAACAGCGCGAGGAAAAAGCTCTTCTAGTTCCACACCAGACACTGGGACGGACTGCGCAGTTGACAATGCAAAGAGAGTGTCCCCTGGCATGCTGTAGTCCTCCTTTCCCTGTAACCGCAGGTTTGCTGAAGGAGGTATGTCCCCAGCCTCTCCCCTTTCCCTGCACTTGAAAGAGGGGAAAATATTGATGTTTAGTACAGGAGACCTTTCTTTCGCACTCAGTTGAGCTGTAGTGCTTCTGCAGCCAGACTCTCCAAGGGGAAGGAAATACTGTCCTGAGCTTGGTTATGTGGTTATGTCTTTCCCTAGGGAACTGACCCGAGATCCCTCTCCAGTTACTTGAATGGAATATTGTTTTGTCCTCTCAGATATTATCTTTCATCCCTGGAAGAAGGAAGAAAATGGCAATCAGACCAGAGTGATCTTGTATACCATTACCCTCACCAACCCTCTGGCCCCCAAAACTGCCACTGTCACTGAGACGCAGGTATGTGAAAGGGGAGCCGGGGTGTAATGCTTTGTAGAAACAGATCCGTGGTTTATTTTCTTGTCTTGGGCACGCTGCTTTGCACGTTGTCATTCTCCCTATCCATTTTCCTTTACACGTTTTTCTTGTGTTAACTTGCTACCCAGTATCACTGCAAACGTGAACAGCTAATCTGACACTCGTACTGGATTGCATTGGAAGGGAAGGACCATACATTTTCCAGCAAAAAGCAGATGAGTTTGTAAACGAGCCAGCACATTCTAACAACTGCGTGTGTCACCTGTACTGGTGTTTTTTGAGCTGCGGTCAGTCCAGCCGATGTTATTCATGAGCAGAGCACAAGAAAGTCAGATGCTGTCTGGCCAGTCCTTCTCACAGCTCTGCATAGAGATGTCCAGGCTTTTTTATTACTGGTGTGAGGACAATTAGATGACCTGTTTAAAAAGGTCAAAAAGGGGAGCATCTGCAATGTACTGGGAAGAGCCAGGCTAGCTGTATCTAGTAGGGGCTGCAGCTAAAGAGGGAGGAAAAGCCTCCTTCCGTGTCCAGAGGTGTTCAAGTGGCCAAAGGTAAATACCGAGAGGTAGCTTGAGGGAATACTAAGAGAGAGCCAAGAAAAGATGGGGTGTCTGAGCACTACATTTCTGGGAGAGGAGAATCCCAGTGGCAGGGATGTACCTTGTAAGGATGGGATGAAGCAAAGACTGTGTGCAGGGATGATAAGAGAAAGAAAAGCGGAGAGCAAAGTGACAGGCAAAGGGAACAAGTATGCTTGCAGGCGAGCAAGGACATGGCCTATTTTGTACTGAGTTTGGGCAGTCAACCACTGAGGCGCGCCTTGCTGTGTCCTCGCTGCAGAGGTAAGTGGAAATAGTCTGTAAGAAAAGCCACGCTTTTGCATATGGATCTGCAGTTAACTGCGTCTGTCCCCTTTGTGAGGTTTGTTCTGGGGCAAAGAAAGCAGCAGATGGGAAGTGTTTAAAAGAAGTAATTGACATGGGTTTATGGTGTTTAGAATTGCAGAATAATTTCTGCTAGAAAGAACCTCTGCTCAAAGCAGGGCCACCTCTGATTCTAGATCAGGTTGCTCCCTGACAAGACAGACATCCTTTTAATGAGGAGGTAACACGTGCAAAGGTCCCAAAGAACTGGTCCTCACGTGGCAGTATACGTAACTGCATCTCTGATGCAGAATGCTGGAGGTTGAGCTGCTGGAACTGAATGCCCCTTTTGAAATAGGCCTTTGGGAAATACCCGAGTGAAACACGTGGTTTCCGCAAGTATGCCTTCCCTTAAAGGTGAGCTGTTCACAGAAGAATTGCAGAGTTGGGGCTTGGGCGTGGGTGTGGTCTCCTCTTTGTGGTAGAGCTGTTCTTGTAAAGTGCCAACCTATCAGAGCCGTGTTCTAACCAGACTAATAGTTGCCTTGCATGCTGTCTTTTACGCAGACAATGTACAAAGCCAGCCAAGAAAGCGAGTGCTATGTCATAGATGCAGAGGTGCTAACTCACGACGTCCCCTACCATGATTATTTCTACACCATTAACCGCTACACGTTGACTCGTGTTGCCAGAAACAAAAGCCGACTCAGGTACACTTCTTGTGGGATAAAGAGCGGGCTTTACTGATGACCAAAAGTCGCCTTTGGGTAGGAGTTTTGTTGTTTGGTGTGGTTAGAAGGGGTTGGGGAGAACTTACCCTTATTTCTTTGTCCTGTTGCCAGAACACTCCTATCGTGAAGAGCTACCGCAGGGGCAGCTGCCTACTGTGGTGACATTGAGCAGATAATAGACCCAATGCAGGGAGGTCACAGTTGGGTCAGGGAGAGGATTCACAGACTTTTCTTACCCCCTTCTTGGAAGCAGTGGTTAACTAACTGGGCCAGTTGTCACACACGATCAACTACATGTGATAAGCAACGGGACATACGTCCAGGGACTGTGCCTCTGAGATGTGCTTGGTGGGACAAGCAGAGGAATTCGGTACCAGGCAAAGCGATAGGCTTTTGTGTTTGACTTCAATAAGTAATCTAAGTGTCTGCCTGCCACATGGCCGAAGGTCTTGGGAGTCCTCTCGGGGGCCGCTCTCTCGGGGGCCGCTCTCTCGGGGGCCGCTCTCTCGGGGGCCTTCCTGCCACTGCCTTTGGAAGGACATTTCATGCAATGCTTCTCCTTGAGAAACACGAAGGGCTGAGACCATTCCAGAAATAACGAGACAGTGTGCGTGCTTATTTCTCATACTTACATTGACAAAGGATTGCAAATTGATCTTGCTTCCAGGAAGCAAAATTGGGAGAGTGACTTTCCTTTCTTCACGTAGGGTTTCCACAGAGTTACGTTACAGGAAACAGCCTTGGGGGCTGGTGAAATCCTTCATCGAGAAGAATTTTTGGAGTGGCCTAGAAGACTATTTCCGTCATTTGGGTAAGACTGGCAATGGCTGGAGCTGCGGTAATGACCCACAAACAGTGGCACCTTCCATAGTTTATGCATGCCTCTCTGCAAGCAGGCAGCATGCCAGCGTGATACCTGCTGCCAGCCTACTCGGGATCGGACCTCGGAGCGGCTTATGAAAGGGTCCAGCCAAAGTTATTATTACAGCATTGGTAGCACTTGCTGGAATTAATGAGGTCATCAAATCCTGCTCTCTGGCAGAGGTGCAGGCAGTCTGGGGTCAGAGTTTGGCAAAAGGTGTAAGCGATGTGTCCAACTTCTTTGGCCCAGCAGCTGTGTCATTAGTGGGGCTTAAGTCTGTATCTCTGCAAGGCCAGTGCTGCTTCTATTAAATGCTTTCCCGTGCTGTCTCTGCAGAGAGTGAACTGACCAAAACTGAGAGCACGTACCTGGCTGAGGTCCACAGACAATCCCCCAAAGAGAAAGTGAGCAAGCAATCGACCGTGCGCCGGAGGAAACGGGCGCATGCCCATCTGCGGGTACCACACTTGGAGGAGGTGCTGAGTCCCGTCACCACCCCCACGGATGAGGAGGTTGCACATCGAATCAAGCATGTGGCAGGTAAGGAACTGCAGACCCCTAACGCTTGGGGCTGGAGACCTGGGTACCTCTGGAGAAAAACTGGAGCTTTGCTCACAGGGGCTTAAAGGCAAGAGGGGCCATGGCTTTCCAGGGCAGGGAGGATGTATTGTGATTGTTTGAGTGAGACGGAGGGATGCGTAGAGGGAAAAGGGTTGCCCTCCCCATCGGACGGCATTTCCTAGCCTAAACACACGTCTCCTCAGGTTCCACTCAGACACGGCACGTCCCTGAGGAGAGCCCCAGCGGCTTCCACCTGCAGAGTGTCTCCAAGCTGCTCCTTGTCATCAGTTTTGTGTAAGTGAATTTTTTGCTTTCCTTCACAGTCAGCTTTTAACAACTTTGATCCTTTCGTGTTTCCGGCATTCTCTGCTCCCCTGCGCCAGTTTTTCCACTCTCATATTCCTCTCTGGTCCCAAACTTTGCACAGCACAGAGGAGAGAAAAGCAGTGACGGGCAGAAGAGAATTAAAATTTGCCCCAAATGCCCCATCAGCTGTTTTTTCTGGCTTGAGCCCAGCTTTTGCCAGTACTTAGCTGGCCACTGTGATCTGGCTCTGTAGGTTCTGGATTTTATTTTATCAGTGTCTCTCCTTTCCCAGCAGTTTTGACCTGGTTTTAACCAAACAAACACGGGCTTTGCAGACCTGCGTGTTTCTGCGGGAGTCCTAAATGCAGGTCAGCTATACTGTCTGGGACACAGGCAACCTTGATAGTGGCAAGCAGGGTAAGGGGCAGCTGTGCAAGGAGAGGGGAGTCAATACTTAGAAGAAATCCAACAAGTAGAAAGAGTCTTTTTTTATTTCAGGGACTCAGTTTAGAGGTTTTCAATGACATCTAGAAACTGTGGTTTGTTTGTTTGTTTTTTTTTTAACTTAAAATAAGTCATTTAATGTAATCTGCCAACAAACTAGCTGTTATCATGAAAGATGACCATGCAAAGCTCTCCGGAGTGGCTGTGCTACCACAGCAGGGCTCAGTGTATGTGAGAAGTCCGTCTGTTACTTCTTTCCTCTGGTCAGGCAGAACCTATTCAGGTCTGGTCCTGGGAGGCGATTTTGACGAGAGGTACCATCTCAGAAAGAAGCGGGACCGTTTAGAGACGATTTCTGCAAAATAAGGGTAGAAACACATGAAGCGAGAGAGACTGGCATTTCACTAGTTCAGCAGCAGGAATTACGTTTGGTTTGGGTCCCTTTTCTGCCACCACCTGTCACAGTTGCTAGTCTTGGGACTTGGCTGGATGTGGGCTCAATGTGAGCTGGGTGCGGTCCCCTCGTACCCCTGTGGCTCAGTCTTTATGCCTAAACCCAGGTGTATTTACTGTGTCTCTGCCTCCTGGGCTGACGGTAGCTTTCATGAGTGAGTTAGTGCTGCAGTGGTTGCTGGGCAGGTGCTGTGAAGCAGTACAGTCTAAAAGAGCAATCCAGATACGGCACGTTCTTTCATTGCTTAGGGAAATGGAAGCGTACCGTTAGCCCCGGAGGAACAGCAGAACTTGGGCTCATTCTTTTCTTAAGCTCCACCCACCTTTTAATGAGGTGGGAAGAAGCTGAGATTTGTAGGCTGAGGTTACTTTGCAAACTGAGCTCCTTTCTGCATTTCCTTTTCCCACTGGGGGATAAAGACTGCAGAGTTCTGCAGCAGCAACCCAGCTAGTCGCTGTAGTAAGTAAGGTAGGGTCAAGCAACGTAATGATGAGAAGAGAGCCTCGTGCTACTTTCTGTGTCTAGAGGGGTGAGATGCAATTAAAAGTTCAGGTAGGAAGGCACAGAAGGTTTATGACAGTCTCTCCTGACAGGCTACTAGCTTAGCTTAGAGTGGGTCAGACAGCCCTCCGTAATGTTTTCAGAATACTCTTCTGGCCAGTTGCCATCCGCCTGACTGAACTGGGTGATAGTGGGCCATTCTTCCAGCAAAATAGCTGCACTATTCAGAGACAGGCACGAGGCATGTTATTTTGGAATCTCTTCCCCGAGTGTGGCTGACGGGAGGAGCGGTGCAGTTTCTGCTCAAAGCACTGGCCTGTAGTGGTGTTCCCACTGCCGGGTGCGGTAGGAGTGGGTAAGGCTGGATGCACGCAGGCTGCAACACGCATTTCTGTGTCAGACAGCGCCCTGCATGGGCGCGCTTTGGGCTCGTCCACAAGAGCCACGCACAGCTCATCTTTTGCTGAGCGATTTTCACCATTAATTGCAGGCACATGGTTATTTATTTGTCTGTCCTTCTTGCCTCTCTTCCCCCTGTTCGTTTCCGGGGGGGGGGGGGGGGGGGGGGGGGGGGGGGGGGGGGGGGGGGGGGGGGGGGGGGGG
>JAVKLA010000081.1:794546-814085 GCA_034782735.1 Sagittarius serpentarius
CCGCCCCGCCCCCCCCCCCCCCCTTATACTCTGCACTATGAGCCTTCTCCGCTCAGCCCCGTTTCTCCTGTTCTGTGTCAGTCCGTTTCTAACCCGCAGCTACTCCGTCTTTTCTCTTCCCTGCTCCCATTAGGATCTGTTTCAGGTACTGTCTCTCTCTTTTTTTTACCTCTTTACTCTCCCATTTCCCTCCCTTTCTCTGCATTCAGCACATCCACTCATCCAACCTGTTCTGTCTGATCCGTCATCCTCTCTTTCTGTCTGTCCGTCCTCCTTGCTCACACATTTCTCCCACGAGGTGAAGTTTTGGGTTCTGATCACCTGGCCCTTACTCAGATTAAATTCCCGCTCACATACAGCGTGGACCTGGGCCCCAGACACCTTCTTAAAGCCTTGGGCGTTTTCCCAGCTGTGATTGGCAAGCAGTGGGCTATGAAGTGCTCCTAGAAAACTGTCGTCTTTATTTCCAGTCTGGTGCTGCTGGTCATTCTCAATATGATGCTGTTCTACAAACTCTGGATGTTGGAATATACTACGCAGACGCTCACGGCGTGGCAGGGCTTGCGGCTACAGGAAAGGTACTGTCACACCTGCTTTATCTTTGCCTCTTCTTGCATGTTTCCTATGGATGTTAGAGGCTCTCCCAGAACACCAAAGCTCTGGGCTGTCTTGTAGATTGCTTTCCTTTTGTGTGAAACAGATGGAAGCAGGTAGTTAGCTGAAGCTGTGGGGCCATCAGCATTTCCAGATCTGAAACTGCTGAGCAGCTGCAGCAGCAGACAGCGAGTTAAGGCAACCTCTGCTTCTTCCCAGCATCCCGTGTAACAGAGGATGCTCTATGAATGAGTGTTTTGCAATCTTGGGCCAAGGTTGTCACCTCCCCTCAGATGGCTAAGCTTCCCTCTGTATGAAAAGCAGTGTCTCAGAAAGAACCCTTTGTACTCAGAGGAGAACTTGGGCCTGTGACACACAAATCAGCTGTTAGGTGAGTGTTTTTGAAAGGTGCGGGTCCAGATATCAGGAAGTTGTTAGAGCGTGGGAGGAAAAGAGATCACTAGGAAGATACAGGGCGCTTCTTAATGACCTAAGTGTTCCCTGGCAGCACTAGATGGTAAGCAGTGAAGGGTGATTGCAGATTGACTTAGTTTCTTTAATAATTGGTAGCGTGGAACCTTGTCCAAGGCTTCGTGGACATCCCATTTCAGGGTAGTGCCCACTTGGTGTGTGCTGAGATGCACAGAGCTCTAGGCTGTATGGCAGTATTTCCCCGTTTCCTTTTGCAGAAAGCATGGTGACAGCCTCTAACCAGACTGAATTTATTGTCTAGGGTCAAAAGCAGAGCTGCCAGGATGCACTCGGAGCACCTTTTTGTAGATGGCATTTACAGTGGGACCAGGTGTCCCATAGTTGTTTGTTTATAATGATAGCCAGCAACTTTGTGTTTTGAATTCCTCCTGGCATTTTTGGGTGAATGCTTTTTTTACGTACGTACATACGTAAGTGCTAGGTATTCTGCCTGAATAGTCGCTTCTCCATTTTCAGAGGCTGAGAACATCCCGAGTCCACTTTGCTAAGGTGTTTTTGTCCCCTTATGTCCCCTTTCTGGCTGTACTTTTGTGCGGTCACAGTTGTTCCCTTGCTAAGTTGGGTTTGACTTTACGCATCCATAGCCAGATGCTACTGTCGTGATGACTTTTTTTCATTATTTGTCTCAGGTTATATGGGCTTTCTCCTTTCTCCTCATTAGGGAAAAGAATTATTATCTTGTCTTCCCTGTAACAGCCCCTGCAACTTTCCCATGGATAGATACTTTTAAGTGATTGTGCCTGCTTTAGCTTCCTCTGGCACTCTTGGTATTTATTTGGACCACCACAATACAGTATTTAAGTATAGGATGTAGATGCTGTTTGTATGCTGCTTGTAACGTGCATGTACTGGAATTACATGGGTAGCTCTGGTCCCCACCTCCCTGCACAGGTAACTTCATGGTGTTGGAACAGTGACTGCTGTGGAAGTAGCTGAACCCATCTGCTGGGTCGAAGGCCAGGTGTGCTCAAAAGCATTCACTTTGAGGCTCCAGATGCATTTTTTTTCCATAATCTGGTGCTACTGAGGGCCGGGGCAGTCAGCAGTCCCCAAAACTAAGTGTACCAATCCTAAATATGTAGCCTCTCCCCTTGGACAAGGAAAACAGTCTTTATTAGCAGTAGGTTGCTACTTGTTACGAGACTAGGGTACTTGACCATACGGAGTAGGACCTTTTTTTTTAACTTGTGTTGGTTTTTTTTTTATTGTCATGCTTAATTAACATTTCTTTATCTCCAGGTCTAGAGCCAGCTGACCAGGGCAGATGCAAGCGCTCGAGGTGCTGCTGATGGGAGGATCACCAGGACAGGCTGCCCAGAGCTGCCACTCATGGGCAGGTGGCAGTGGTGAGCCTGGCGAGGAGGGGGAGCTCGGCTGGGCCAAGCAAGGCAAGGATAAATCTCAGTCGAGGCAGTTAGCGCAGCAGTTCACACTGGCAGGAAGGTGCAGCAGCACCACCCCCACACCCCACTGTGCCCATTCGCTAAGGTAAGAGGGGAGCAAGTTAGACTGTCGCCAGGGAGAAAGCAGGCGCTTAGCCAAGAAGTGAGTTCTCACTAACACTGGAGGCTTGAAAACCTCTACTGTAGCCTGAGAGGAGGGATTCAGCTACGTTAGAAAGTAGCAAAGCCCAAAGAGGTAAGCAGAAGACAAAGTAGGAAAGACTCTTAGTTGTGTTGGAAAGCAGCAGAGTCCAAAGGAAGCCAGCAGGAAGCTATGTTAGAAAGTAGCATGACTTAGCAATCTTCACAGGGGGCATGCAAAAGTAAAGAGCCATACCTCTCAGGAGAAGGGGGGGGGGAGTGGGGTCCTGCCAACGCCAACTGCTGCGCTAACTGCCTTGACTCCGCTCCTCGTCCTGAGATTTACCTTGCCTTGGCCCAGCCGAGCTCCCCCTCCTCGCCAGGCTCACCACTGCCACCTGCCCATGAGTGGCAGCTCGGGGCAGCCTGTCCTGGCGATCCTCCCATCAGCAGCACCTCGAGCGCTTGCATCTGCCCCCAGCCCTGCTCTGGAGGATTAATTGGGCCTAAAGGGAGGGGCTTGACACCTACACTTAGCTGCCATTAAAAAGAGAGCCAGTACTGCTCTTATCATAAAGACTGACACCGCATGCCTAGAAAAAACACAAACACAAACTGTACAGGGCTAACTGTCCCACAACAGTATGTAGCGTTGCATTATTCCCCATCACTGGCCAAGGTGCCGGCTTTCAGTATACCTCTCGCAAGCACTGAGAGCACGCTGCCTTCTGTCCTCACGTTCCCCTCCGGCAAGTGGGCCTTCGGTTCCACCCATGCTACAACAGCTTCTGCAAAAGGCAGCTCTTCGCTGTTAATTAATTAATTACCATGGTTAAGACAGAGTACCATTGGTATCCAATTTAGGAAAATCCTAAGCACATTTAAATACACTCTTGCTTCAGGAAACCTGCCCCTTTAGCGTGGAAAGATTAGACAGAAACGCCCTTGACTTCAGTTTCCCTAGGTTCACTCTTGCTCATGTTCTGCCTGACAGGTTACCGCAATCTCAGACAGAGTGGGCCCAGCTGCTAGAATCTCAGCAGAAGTATCATGACTCAGAGCTACAAAAATGGCGTGAGATCATCAAATCCTCCGTGATGCTTCTAGACCAGGTGAGACTGCACGGCCAGTTAGCGCTGTGACTGGAGGGTCGCCATGTACTCCCGGCCACCCGCTTGCACTCCTTCAGCCTTACCTGGTTCCCCTGTAGTCCATCCCGTCCCTCCCCTCCCCTAATGCCCCCCTTTAGATCTGTCTGTCTTCCGACGTAACGGTGGGCAGCAGGTCCCAAGAGCTATTTGCAGGATACCGCAGCTTCTCCGTCACGTCATAGGGGTCCATGCACATCAAGGAGAGAATTCTACAGGGCCAAAACCCTTGTATTAGCACATCTTATATCTAGTCTCTGGCATCCCAGTTTGGAAAGCAAACTTTTTTAACCTCAACCCTAGATTCATACGTAGCTTGCACGGATGAAGGGGGGACATGCTCCGCGTGGGCCCTTAGAAGCACAAAGCTAGGGGTTTTGACATGTGCTGCCTAAAGAGCCGCTTGTACACCGGGCTGCTTAGAGCAGAGTTCATAAATGAAAGCTGCTCTCCCCTATGGAGAGCGCCGCTCACCCTGTACCTCATTCTGCTTGCCCCTTCTCTCTTATCTTGGAGAATGGTCTCTCACGGGCTCCCATCTCACTCAGTCCCCATTCCATACATCCCAGCCCCGACGCGCTGCTCCCAAAACCCAGACCATTATGGTATCAATACTTTACATGGATGGAGGAGGCCACCGATGGGCAAGGAAATCCTGAAGCGCTCTCACCTCTAGGGTAGCATCACAGTGGAGAAATTTCTTGTCTTGCAGATGAAGGATTCACTAATAAATCTTCAGAATGGCATCGGGTCCCGGGACTTCGGGTCAGATCCAGAGGAGAAACGGAAACGTTTCCACTAACAGGCAGGAACGCAGGAGGCCAGAGGACGGTGTGCAATATGTGTAAATAGAATATATAAATATATATATAAATATATATATACACAGAATATAAATATATATATATTATATACAGATTTTAAGAGAAAAAAAAGCCTACGTATTGAGAAGAAGGATTGACCTCCAACACTGGCTGAAATGGAGAGTCTCGGTGGTAGCGTGGTGTGTGCGTGTGTGGGAGGGCTGTGCTCTCCCAGCACTGAGGTGCGCTTAGGGGCACGCCAAAGTGTGCTCCCCTGGGCCCGTGCACCCCTCTTCTGTAATATTCCTGGCTGTTTGTTTGTCTGTTTATCTGTTTTGTTTTTGTTGTTTCAAAAGGGAAGCATCAGAGTGAGTGTCCCCGCCATCCCTCCCTGCGCATGAAGGTCCCCGATTGACTGTATTTATCTATACGTAAAAAGGGGACACTGTCAACTTTCTTACCTTGCTGGCTTCAGGGCAGAGAGGTATTTGGCAATGGCTGTCAATCCCTTACAAAACTATTCTGCATTTGGAGAGGAGGCCTCTGGAAGAATTGCTGTAGGTCTGTAGAGAGCAGATCTCACTGGCAATCACCTTCTATACTTCTTGGAGCAGAAATACAATTTGCTGTCATGCAGGCCAGCCTGGTTCAGAGAGCAAAGCACAGAATATAAATGAGCTGAAATGCCTTCTCCAAACACTAGTCTGCTGCCTCCTGTTATTGATACTGCATTAATAGCCAAGGAGATGGTGGGGAGGGGAGTTTCTGCCTACAAGGTGCATGATGGATGGAGGAGAGCCACACCACAGAAAGCACACTTCCATTACCTTTGACAGTGTCCCCTTTACATTTTCTGTAGTTCTCCGCTTTCTATGTGCTTGGGCCCCTGCTACTAAGCCATCCCTGTGCTGAAGATCTACGTCGGTGCTGAAAGGGCGACTACCTGTGCGACTTCCCACGGTAGGGGGAGTACCCCAACTTAAAAAGAAAACCAAAATTAGTATTTATTGGCAACCGCTCCCGCTACCCTGCCCAGCAAATTTCCCTCCTGCCCCTGGTCTGCGGGAAAGCATGAGGGAGAAAAAGAACAACTTCCTTTCCTTCACGGGTTATTTACGTGGCTGCATCTACAGAGCAACAACGCCTCCGAAAGTCTAGGAGAGGTTAGGAAGGGTTACGGGGACCAAAAAAGAAAAGAAAACGGAAAGAAGACAAGAGGGACTGTCAGTGGGTGGCAGGATAGGTCTGGAGGGGCATCCACAGCGTGAGGCATCTGACTGGTCTCTCTCGTAAGCTGGATAGCAAAACATTTGCTCTGTAAGCAAGTCAGGTGGCAGAGCTGCATTAAAAAGACAATAAGCATTTTCACTTGTGCTGGGGGATAATTCCAGACTCTCATTAGCACCCAAATGAGGAAGAGGGGCAGTGAGGCTGCGCTGTGCGGTGTACCAAACGCCGCTGTGACTGGTTGGGATGCAGGGTGCTTGTTTGAGTGTTTAATAAATGCTTTCTCATCTTACCCAGCCAGGTAGATTAGGTGATTTGTGCGGCCCTCAATCTCCACCTTGTTCAACACCACCAGCATTTTTCCACCTTCTGAATAGCAGGAAGGAGTCACCTGCATATTCCCCGTATGCAAGCGGTGCAGTTCTGGCTTGTCCATTGTCTCTAGCTCCAATGGGTGCTGAAAGAGCAGGGGACATAAGGCTGAGTAACTGGTCTTTGTCACCCAGCTGCGCAGATGGGAGTTTCTGGTACACAGATACAAAGTGGAGTCTAAGGAAAACCCTCACAAGCTCCTGCTTGGGCAATTCCAATTAGGGAAAGGTAATGTATGTAGAAGGAACCTGCTGATTTCTCCCAGCCTGCCTACACTTTTCACGACCAAGTGCTAAACACGTCCCGCGGAAGACGACTCGCATTTGAAGGAGCGCGGCTGAAGACAGGTTATCAGAAAGACATTTAAGAATGTGAAAGCAAGGTACAATTGGGAAAAACGTGCCTCAGCAACTACAGAGTAATGTGTATTTATGACTATTTATTTAATTTAATGCTGCTGACTACTGTACTGCTCCCTGACTTTTTACCAGGGAGGCTGCTGAAATGGCTACTGTACAATGAAACCGAGATGCTAGTGCCTGGGAAGGGCATTCTGGGGCGCATCTCGGGACAGGAGGGCCCCCGACTCCCTGCTGTGACTTGCCACACTGGCCGAGAGTCCTGTTTCCCCATTAGTCACTCCCACAATTACTAAGCACAGGAAAATCCCCTGCTGCCTGTCTTCCCCTTTTCTAGGATTTCATTCCAAGCTCCAAGAAAGATGACAGAGAGGAAGCGCTGTGCTTGCCACCTTGCCCGTGGCAGAAAAGAAAAAGGCCACATCTTGGGAAACCTGGAATGTGGGGATTTTGTACATAAGACGGATGTAACCCATCGAGAGGCAGAGAAACTCACCTGTCCGAGAGGGCTGAAAATAAATGCTAGTGATCAGAGCTGGTTTCGTACCAATTTCGCATTCTCTTGCTAGTTACAGAGGCAAGAAATCCATTTGCTTATCCGTGCATCCTTCTTCCTCTGCAGCGTTCTTCCAGACTGCCGTCGCGTGAGGTTCTGGATGTTCCCGCTGACACGGCTTCCTTGAGCTTGGTCCTAGAGAAGGAATTGCACAAGCTCCGTTAAGTTAATGCGAGGCCACACAGAGGCAGCTGTAACAATCCCAAGCCCTAATACTTGTTCTGCCCACCCATTACTTTAAACCGGGTTTAACGTTTGACACAAATCCTATGCAATGCAATCCTATCGCTACGCAATCATGCGTTCGTAAAGTAGATACAAAATGTATCTAGCGCAGCACCTGCGTGTAAAATCTGCAAAGGACCAAAAGACACAGGTTATTCTAGGTGGTAAGATCAGAAGCATGTGCCCAAGACAGGGGCATTGCTGGGTCTCTCTTAAAAGAGAGAAAGGTAACTGCAATGGTAAGAATAGGAGTTAGCTGTGAGTTAAATGGATAACTATGCTTTTTGGGTGCTCAACAATTAACTGATAATCCAAGGCACGCTTCAGTCAGAAAACTTCACTATTAATTGATATTAACTGATACTAACTAACTTCTGCATAAATCCTTTCTGTCTCCCTTAAGTCCTTTGGGAGAAGAGAAGAAAGTCACACACCTTTGATGTCCCCCAGAATACCTACCTATCTCGGTTATGCTGCTAACGTAGAGTATGCATTTACATGCAGCTTATAGACCGCTGGGGCAGCAGTCTGCCATTTGAGCACCTGACCCCACTTGTCTGCTTTAGATCTAATAAAAGGGAAACCTAAGAGATATGCAGCATGCCTTTATTATAAATCTGACCCTGTACTGAAAGAGGCAAGGTTTCACAGCACACTGCTTTGCTGGATTTAAAGCCCCAGCACAAAACCACCTGGGAAAGAATGATGCCTGCATTGCCATATCCCCTCTCAGAAAGCCTAGCATGCTTCATCCGAGTTCTTATCGGACAGACCCCCTTCGTTTCAGAAGCTCACCTGGGTGTAGATGGGGACCAACTTTTTACCCTACTTGTCTCCTCAGCCCTAAACCACGTAAGCCTACGTACATGCTTTTTTCTACCTTTAAACAGGAAGGTAGAAATTTGTTTTCCACGTAGTAGCTGGAGACACTTTTGGTCTGGGTACTTGAAACAAGACCTTTTGCATATGCTCTACAGTCATTTCTGGGCAGAGAGAAAGGCAACGGGGAAGGTACCTGCGATACACCAAGGCTAAGCGAAAGACACACTTGCGAACCTCACACTTTGGCTTTCCGCCTCTCAGAAGGGCTAACCAGAAGGGTGTGCGTACGTGCAGGTTTTGGTGAATGCAGTACTTGCGTGTCACGTGGCCTTAATCCCTCTTCCTTTCCTGGTAGCTTTGCCTTCCGTCATCTTTCAGCGCTCCTAAGGCACCTAAATAGAGGGGACAGACAGAGGGCAGCCTGCAGCTTTCACAGCATCCAGCACTAGGACAGAGCAGTGGAGATAAGTCTCCAACCCTGAAAAGGCCAGCACTGCTCACCCGGAACGAGCTGCGAAACAGAGGCAAGTGACAAGATGTTCTGGGGGGGGTGAATCGCTCCTGGCTGGTTAGATGGGTCTTTCCATGCTACTAGGATTGGGAAGACATTTCGGACTCCTCTTCCTCTTAGGTTCATTTACGTGAGCACAGTTAGCATAAAGCCAGCACGTGAGTTAATGTCTATGAAAAAAACAGTTTGTGAAGGCTACTACCCAGGTGAACCTGGTCTCTAGCCTAGTGCAGTCATCTAGAAAAAGGCTCTGCCCACAGCGGGGCTCGGTCATAGTGCGTGGCAAACGTACCGAGTACTCCTCTGCCATCGGTGCAGAGACGCTACACTCCTGAGAGGGCTTCTCCACAGAACGTCCTTACAGTGTTTCTGTGACGTGTACTAACTAGCTATTTTAACCAGGTAGCGCTCTATCGGTCAGCATCTGCTTTTCCCAACGAGGACAGAAGCAAACCACTTCCCAATTTAGAGGTGGGGCCTTCCGGTTCCACAGCATGCAGAAAAGCACAGTCGGTAACAAACGCTTCCGAGCAACAGCGCCTGGCTCGGGGAAGCAATTCTGTCATGTTTGTCAAAGCAGGTGCTGCCCTCCCGCCGCAGCTCTTGACAGACCAGTGCTTTCTACGCTACCTGCTGAACTCCAAAGAGATCTTTCCAACAGGATCTCTGCCAGGCTTGCTGCTGCTGCTGCTGCTGCTACGTTTCACGGTGCAGTCGTGTGGACTCTGGCTTCGTCTTTTCAGACAGTCTCGGCACTCGTTAAAATATCCGGCAGGGGCTTGCTTAAAACAATACTCGAAACAGAGACACTTACTTAAACCAAAGCATCCGAGGTAAGTGGCTCACAGAACATTTGTGTCAGTGTAGTTCCCAGGATGCGACTGTGCTGACTTTCTGGCCCATTCCCCCTGCCTGGCATGCTCTGATCTCTATGCTTTGCAGTCTCTAGAGCTCAAGTCTCTCTGTGCCATAATACCCTTCTTCTTCTAGATGTGCAGACTGGCCAAATAATCTCCTTGTGTCTCGACTGACTGCCGACTGAGATTATTTCCCGATCTAGCCAGACAGCATGGGCTTATCTCTTAGCATGGATACATGGCGTGCCATGCCCTCCTCTCCCACACGTTCTGCAGTGCGTGCTATGGCTTTTCCCCCTCCCCTCACGCCTTCGCTGCTGGACAATCATTCCCTGCGTCATAGATGGACTGACCTGGTGCTGTCCCTGCTTGCCTTTCCTTGCTGCAGTCTGTATGCTCTTTAAGTGAATGTGTTGGGTTTTTTTCAGTAGGGAAAAGGACCTCCTTCTGCTGAAGGAATTATATTTGCACATGGCTCAGGGAGGTATCTCCTCTGGCCGTTTCTGTTACCTCACTCATTTAGGCCAATTCCATTGCTAACGTTAAACGGCCACCTTCCCCAACGCAAACTCTGAGAATAGTTAGGGAATAGAACCAATGTGCAGCGCAGGTTCTAGAGCCATGCGGTCGTGTCTCGGTTTCGGCCCAATCGGCCCCAGCGGCATTAGGATTTGGGAGAGCAGCTGTTACAAAATGGCAACTTTAGCCGGCAAAGAGGTGGAGCCTGTGCCACACGCCCGGCGTTCCCGTCTTCACAAACCCACCTCCCTTGTAATAGCACTTACAGATAAAGAAGCACTAACCTGGCTCTTGGCCCGATGAGGTCGGGGGGAGGGAGAAGCAGCAGAACCATTCCAGTGTTGGACTGGCATCGCGTGGCTGCGGCACCTCTGGGACGTTACCAGTCCTCATAGCAGTTCATCTCCCATCACGTGCTCCAGGGCTGGATAAAGCTGCTAAAAACCTGGAGCGTGTTCTGCCCACCCGAGGCCCTGGCTCCCGCAACCCCGATTGCTGTGCGTAACTGCAAATTAACGAGGATCGCCTCACGTCAGCAAGGAACGGGCGTGGGTCGTACAATCACCCATGGGC
The DNA here is from genome assembly GCA_034782735.1 of Sagittarius serpentarius. Lineage (NCBI taxonomy): Eukaryota > Metazoa > Chordata > Aves > Accipitriformes > Sagittariidae > Sagittarius > Sagittarius serpentarius. Next base: position 805,128 of record JAVKLA010000081.1, read on the forward strand.
GTGCGCTCCCCTTGCAGATTTCGCAACCAGAGCCCGGGAAGCGGGGGGCTGTTGGCCAAGGCCGCTGCGCCTGTAGTGCTAACGTGAACTCTAGGGTGGGGTGGGGGAGGAACCGTGGTTCTGTTTTAGGAGTTGTCTAACTGTCATAAACTTTGCGCTGTGCGCAAGATGCGATAGAACGATAATGAAACTTACCTGCTAGAACCTAGGAACTGTAAAGGCTATGCAGCCAAAACTTAATGTAAAGTAGCTAGTACAATGGAAGTACGGTATAAATTAAAAAAAAAAAAAAAAAAAATCTTATCAAACAAACAGCATGACTCGTGAGTGCTTTGTTCTTTTTATTATCCTGCCTATTCTACAGTCTCTTCTGTCGTTTCCAAATACAGAGAGAGTCTTTTCAGAGACCAACCAGGACCATCTCTTCCAGAACACAGTCTGCCTTTAAGACCACCCTTGAAAAATCCCAGTTTTGTTGTTTTTTTTTTTTTTTCCCCCTATGAGAATCTTGAGCAAAATTTAGACACAGTTTTCTCCTGCCTAGAACAACAGAGGGCAATAGTCATATCTGTCTGCAGGAACTGGAAAAGTGAAAGGTATGTCCAAAAAAAAGCATCTTGAGAAGATGTGTGTAAGATACCGGAAGGTACAGGACTAGAGGATGGCCCTTCTTTACCATCTGAGGTAGCTCTCAAGAAGTTAATGCTTCACAGGGACTGAGGAGCAGAACTGAAGGGGGAGAGAGGTTATGTTACCTTACCTAAAAATCACTGCGGGCGTCAATGCCGTGGTCAGTGACGGAAACTCTGGAGTTACAATCTAGTCCCTCCCTCTCTTGCTGTGGGTTTAGAGTTAGGATTATGCCCAAAATTTCCCCGAGGCCAGGCAAGTTGGCCTAGGGAAAATGAAGACATCCAGCTGAATTAGAAGAGGAGCTGCTTTTTCCCCTTTTAGGTATTAGGTTTTAAGGAACCAGTACCCAGACTACAAGCGTGCTTCATCTGGAAAATGCATTCAAGTTGCCAGACTCAGCTCTGGATTGTAGTAGTTCACTAAAGTTGACATCCACTCTAAAAGGAATTTTGAACAACCGCCAGTTTGAACTCTGGCCTACAAATGGAGTAATTTCTGTGATTTTAGCAACACATAAAAAGCGGCAGAACAAAGCAGAGGAAATTCCATAGGTGGGAAGCATGCCTTGATTCACAAGCACTTTGTAACTATTTAGAAGCGGTCAGTGTAGCAGAATTTGTCAATTCTTGCAAGCAGTACAGGCTCCATTGCAGCAGGGATGTAACACCACCTGCTATATGAAAAACACAAACCTTCCCCCGTTTTGTCTTAAGGTACAATTCCACCCTGGCCAACGTTTCTGCCTTTTTTTCCTCCTTGTAACCCTAGCTGTTGAGCTCAACTGATCTACACTTGAGGCCAGACAACAAATTTTACTCTGGGTAATCCACTACAATTGAAAAGGTAAGTTTGCATGGGAAACACTGAATTTACAGCGCGATTCCTGTGCAGCCATGGATCATTTACAATGAACGCTGACTATTCAAACCAGTTACTAATTATCACAAGAGAGAATTGCTATTAACTAGGAAAAAGTAAGCGTTTTCTGTCTATTCCTCTAGGTGGTGCTGTAGTATGAGAAGACTATCACAGTTACAACAAGCACTACCATTTTACAAAGCTGTCCGTCCTCTTCCTGTGAGGGCTGGGCATCCTATTTAATTTCTTTGCCTACTTGCATCAGACTGTCTGCCTTCCAGAGCTTTCCCCAGGAGCAGGTGAACTGCATACCTTGTCCTATGGGCTTGCCTGTTGTCGCAGAACACGGCTCCGCAGATTATTCCTACCACTGTGTCTCTGCGTACTTGAGGCGTAAACCTGCTATGCAAGGCAAATGGAAGGAACTAAGAACTTTGACACTTGCTAAGTGAAAGGGGCGGGGGGGGGGGGGTGTACAGGGGATTCTTATACTTACGTCATACTGCCTCCCAAAGTAGGAGTACTTCAGGATCTATATTCTCAGTCCCCTCCTTCAGAAGCAAGTGTGAACACGGCACAGGGACTCGTCCTTCCTACTGCACATTTTCAACAATTCTAATGCATCATAGTCCTCATCCTACTCTGCCTGTGCATGGGCAGCCCAAAGTCCAAAGCAACTTACCCAGCAACAAACAACTAATTAAAATCTTCCTGTTTTAACACCAATAAGACTGCTCGGGCTGTAACAGATGGCGGAACGCCACCCTAAGATGACCTCATTCCCAGTCCTGCAGGTCGGAGTAACGTAACATACATACCCTTTACCTCTGCAATGGAGAACTAGCATATTTAGCAAATAAAGGTGGTGACAGCAGCTAAGAAATGACACTTAACATTTACAAAGCCATTAACGTGATGATGGGACTGAAACTTGGGAAGCAGCCGTGCTGCCCACATCCCTGTGCCCTTTGCTCAGCATGCTTCAAAACAAGAGTCCGTTAGCAAACGGGCTGGCAGCTCAGAATGGAGTCATGAGGCCACGGTCAAGGCTGTACAGAGTCCAAGGCAAATGGAAGAGAATTTACACTTCCCCGTATTTCCTCCCGACGGCGCAGAGCTCCCCCTCAAACCTGGCTGGCATGACACGGTCCTTTTGTCTTCAGAGCCCCTGCAAATGAGAGAATTCCTCTTGGAGCAAGAGTCATTTGACCTTACTGAAGTGAGGATCTTGATATAATTAGCACGATAACTGACAGGATGTGAACAAGACTTTAAAAGATGTAGATTTTGGCCTTTTGCACACAAAGTCCTTCCTAGCAGACGCTTCCTTTGAAGATAGTGCCCTTACATTCTTCCTGAGCACAGCTCCCCATCTGCAGGGGACAGTGACTATTCCCAACTCCATAGGAATGGGCAAAGGAGGAGTAATTACACCACGGCCTGAAAGCAAACATGTGTGTTGGTTAGGGGTTTAAAATAATATTAGCACACCCACCACCTAAAGATACCTATATAGCTTCTAAGGTCACTGGGGAAGCTCCAGAGAAGGACAGCAGCCAGACCCCAGGAGCCTCCCGTCCGCCTCTTCTCTAGCCCAACGCACGCCTAACCCACTACAGCAAGGCTGAAAGGTTGACAGACGCAAGCAGTGGTTGCCTGTTGCCTCATCACCTACCTTGGTGCCGTTCGTTCCGCGACTCCTCTCTGCTATTCCTCCACAGGCACGGCACAGTTCTCCTTGTTTTCTGATGGAATCGCAAGATAGTCTGTCCTGTAGTTGGAGGGAAGGAGGAAAGCATAACCTCAAGTGGTACAGTGCAAAAAAATAACTTGGGTCCATTCATCCTTACAGAGACGTTGAATGCCTATAAGTATCTCTAAGGTAACAAATGTCACCTGTAGAAGACACTTGCAGTAGGAAGCTCTCCTCGGCATAGTCAGGAGCAGACACTGAGTCTTCCCTACTGTAAAATCCTGCGCACACAGCCTTCCTGCCGTGTACAAAGAGCACCCTTATCCAAGCCAAGTATGTAGAAAGATGGGAACGGGCCACTACAAAAACCAGAACATCTCTGCTGTGTCAACTCCATCTGTGAGTCAGATCTCTGAAAGCAGGCCTTCCAGGAGAGCGTCTCTGCACAGTTCAAACCGGGCCACTTTGGAATACCATGCACTGCAGCTACGCTCCCTACCTGGTGTATTGTGCAAGCGCCCTGTCTCTTTTGGTGCTCCTAAACATTGCAATGATTTCAGACATGGCAAACATCAGCTACAGAAGTGCAATAGCGAAGTTCAGTCTCCTTGCAGTCTGATCTGGACCGAGACATCTGAAGAAGCCTCGGAGAACAGTTCGCACCTGGAGAGATTTCACACTTACGCATTTTCCTGGGCAGCCTCCTCTGCCTTAGAGACTTTCCTGTAGCAATAGACCATTTCTATCAGTAGCCACAAGGTGAGGAAGACTAGCAGAATATACATCATAATTTCAGAGATGACCGAGGTGAAGTCTTCTCCAGCTGTTAAGAAAATGACATAATTTCTGATCATTTACATGCAGCTATCAGAGCACGGCAGCCCCACTGACATTTTTCCACCCTCGTGTCATCCTTCCTAACCCACCTTGCCAGATATACCCAGGTGCCACTACACTGTGAGGGGGCAAAAAACAAGGAACAGGCGAGGCTGCCAACAGGATATGCCAGCAGCGATCCCGCTGCGTGTTTCCAGCAGAATCAAACATGCACCGGCTTGCACGTGGCTTGCATTCTGTGCCACCCACACATTCATACAGATTGCTCACCGTTAGCCTATCTCATCTTCACACTCTGCTTCCTTTGCACGTCCTACTCGCTGGTGTTACTTGACTATTGTGCCGCCAGTGATTTGAAAGAGATCAAAACACCGAGATGCTTGTGGGGAAGAAGGGAAGGGAAGACACAGCAGAACAAGATGAGGGCTAAAAGCTCTTGCCCCTCTATGAAGAGAAGAGCAGAATTCCCACTGATTTCTAACAAGCCAGGATTTCAGCACCGAACTGCGCAAGAACAAGAGGAACAGAAAGACTCGGGAGCACTGCAAATGAAAGGAGGGACTGGGAGAGGGTGGAAGCAAGAGACCGATATCAAAATGGAGAATGCGTTGTTCCAAGAGGGAGGGGGCGGAAGCAAGGAAGCAGACGCTGCGGGTACCCTGGCAAGGGCTGTGCTGTAGCATCCTAGAGCCGCCAGGGGAGAAGCGAGGGTTCTGAGCGGGGAAACGGGAAACCTCCGCTTGCTTCTTGTGCCTGCTCAGCTGTTGCTCCAGCCTGCCAAGCTCATTGTGCCTTCCCACATACGCACGCACAACCACCACTCTGAGCCTAAAGAGAGGCTGCAGCCGGCAAGCAAAATGCAGGTCTTTCCTCCTGAACCCTGTGTAGTGTTTGTTGCTGGCAAAGACAGACACAATTATCCGGCAGCTCAGTCTCTCCTCTCCTGCAACGCCATAAAAAATTATATCCCTGGATGACACCACCTACGGCGAGTTAAGGCACACCACACATTCTGCCAGTCCTTCCTACCCTCCTCCACCACGGTGAGGTGGATCAGCCTGGAGCTTGTGAAGAGAGGTCGGTGAATCTCGAACTCAAACTCCCGGGTGATGTTACAGGTGTAGATACCCGAATCGTTCAAGGTCACATTTAGCACAGTGATGGATACATCCTGCATGTCTTTACTCCCGTTCCACTGTAACCGACCGCTGAAGCGGCTTGGAAATTCATGGTTCCTTTTCCTGTACTCGTAGATCTGTGAGGAAATGTGAAAGGGTATTCCGATTAATCACTGACTCGTATCTCGGACAACACCACAGCATACGCAAGGAACAACATCACCCTCTGGCTACACACATGCATGTTCTGGGTCACGGCTTCCTTAGTAACAGCAGCTACTCATATTCTATCATCCTTTACCTCAAAATCTCACACTGCTTTACAAAAGACAGAAAACTGGATTATCTCCATCACAGAGGTAGAAGAACTAAGGCACACAAAACAGACACGCATGTGGACAATGACACAAAAGACCAGCAATGGAACTGAAAACTACTGTCCTGCGGTCTTTGTGCCTAGCCTGTCGGTCACTGCACGTAAGATCATCTTAAGAAGGAACCACAGAATAAATACAGCAAAGACAAAGTAATTTTCAGTAAACCCTGGGATATTCAGCTGAAATGGAAGTGTTGCAGGACAAATATGACAGCGTGAAAACAGTACATCAGAAGAACAGCTTGAGTGGCTTTCGCAGGCCTAATCTCTTGCAAGTTTCTGGCTGGCCCCAGTCCCCATCACTAAACTGCCCGCCCCAGCTCGCTTTCATTAGCATTCTTTAGGTTGCCACTGGCATATATATCACCCAGGTCACCGAAAGTGAATTCCCATCTCATTCCTTGGTGTGGTCCCTTTAGTTCTGACGGTAGGAGAATATTTGTCGTCTTGCCTGGCCCCGCTCAGTCGCAATGAAATGCAACCACTGATCTGATGCTTCATGCTCAGATAAAATAGCTAGGAAAAAACGCATGCACTCAGCCTTTATCTTACTCTCCATTTTACCATTCTTTCTTGAATTCCAGTTGCCCCGTGTCTGTGCGATTCCCATTTCGATTCACTCTGAAAACGAATTTTACCTTTTCCTGACAGGGATCCACAACAACTCACAGAGATCCTCCCACAGTCAGGATACCACTGCTTTCTCTGAGGCAAAAAGAAGCAAATCCTGTCCTGCAGATTTGTCGGAGCCCGATTTAACCTCCAAAGAACAGCTTTGGGATTCAGAAGTGTCCTAAGAAGGGAGACTTGGCCAAGGGTACCAGGTGTCACTCCATACTTCTGTTTCTCTTCTTGATTTCCTTACATACTAGACTTTACGTGTTCAAGGAATGGAACTGAAAATTGATATTCACGTATGTACAACCCCAAATGTTTGAACTCAACAATAGATCCTAGCTTTTCCTGCCACGTGTTCATGCCGTGCCCAAGTGTGGAAACCAGCTAAGCGAGGAAAAGATACTTTAGTTACTGCTCAGAATTGGTGCTGTGGAACCTCCGGCTGAAAATGCTGCAGAAATTGTGAAGATCTGCAGCTTGGAGCTGAACTCTAGGCTCATCTCTCCTCCGTGATATGAAAGCAGCCTGCTGGGCATTTCTATAGACTTTGAATAAGAAAGGGGCAGAAAGCTTTCGTTCATATTTGTGTGTTTCTCCTTCCCTTATACAGTCTTCCTCAGGGATCCTGCTGCAGGACAAACTTACACTCTCATAAATACCTTTTGACTTCTCCCACATGAGTTCACTGGACTGTGCGTCACAGTAAGACCTACGAAAACAAGGGCTCAGCTACCAGACATACATACAGGTTCATCTTTTCCACCGTTCGGCCTGTAGAACCATTCCACCACTGTGCTGGCTGTGACCTCTTCCCTCTTCATGCAGGAGATGCAGAGTAGCTTCATGTGCGTTCCTTGGACAGCCTCTGTCTCTGATGGAACTTCAACACATACTGCAGAACAAAAACCAGCTAGGGAAAAGGAGCAGCAAGAGAAGAAGCGTAAGACAGGATTAGAGAGGCATCAGTTGTCCACATCTCGGCATTTGTGATCACATCATCCCCAATGGCAAACCATTTGATTCATTACTAGCACCCTCTGACAACAGACAACGCTCAAATGTCAAATTTTACCAAGCTTTCTTCTCCGAGATATAAATAATTCATAATAATTAACAGAGGGTGATCACTTCGTGCAGATTCACCTCTCCAGCATCTGCTCCGCCACAACTTCAATTTTTCCCACAGCGATTAAAGCCACTTTAGAGGCATTGTTCGTTCTCTCCCATGCACGCTGAGCATGCTCCTGTTACAGTAGCAGTTACAGTCTGGTACGAGAGAAAGCCCAGAACTCGGGCGAGGAGGAACAGCTCGCTCTTTGTGCTAAGTTAAAAGGTCTGGATGTTTTAATCTGGCAATGTGTTCAAAACAAACTGGGAGGATTTGCCAGCCTTCCTGTTTCTAGGTTTCGTAAGCAGTACTGGGAACCAAGGGGCTTGGACTGGGGTAAATTTGGCAGCGGGAGGAGTTATTGATTTTACATGCATTCCCGTCCAAACTGCTTCCAATCGGATCTGGGCTAACAGTGGCAACTATAAAATACTGCTCTCCCAAATAAGACAAAAATTATTGTCTGTGAAGCTAAATAGGAATGCTTCAGCACGACATCTCAGACTAAATCGCTGCTGACATTTGCCCCCTGGGCTAAACAATACTGGGTTCTGTCTGTCCAAACCGGTCTCCAAAGCCGAGTGAGTTTAGCTCACTGAAGATGCTGACTTTGCTGGCTGCTCCCTCCTTCCCAGCCTCTGAGATACCATTCACCCACTCTCTGTATTATCCTGGGACCTATCCTGGAAATAGCCAGATTCCAGTTCTCCCATACTACTGGCTCCATGGGTAGCACCAGCTTTCTGGGAGAAAAAAGGAAGAAGCTACCGGATCATGCTTTACTCCGGTTAAATCAGATACGTACACGCAGACATGCACCCCCACGCAGAGCTGTAGGTATACGTGCACATCAAACCTAGCCGTATTGGCAAAACTGACCAACCTTTTCTCGGCTGCAGAAGAAAAACGGTAATGGCAATAAAATGATTTCCTTGACGTTATACAGGCTGCAAGGGAAACCGGCACTAACATGCACTGCTTAACGGTTTGCACATCCTCCCTGAGGCAACTAAATGTTAAATTACATTGCAAATGTCAAAACAGCAGCAAATGGGAAAGAGCAAAGAACTTGCACGCATATTAAAGCACACGCTTCGTGCCGTAGCTCTACTTAGCGGTAACGTATTTTCTCTGCTCATATTAACTCCATTACATTGATACCGACTCTGCGTGAATGTCATTCCCTTCTCCTCTTGTAAACAAAAAAAGCCACTTCGAAGGCTGGTCTTCGTGACAGCGTTAAGGGAGCCTTGCTAGGAAAACTGGTGCTTTGAAGAAGCACCCTGCAAGAGCCAAGCGCCAGATTTGGCGGAGAACCTGGCTGAAGACAACACAGAATGGAAGCACCTACCCCAGACCACCAACACGACCGAAGACGCACAAACCAGCCTTGGCAGCGCAGCCATTGTTCCGAGCCAGGAGCGAATCTCCACCTGGGAAGAGGCTCTGTCGGAAGACGCCGCTTCCCCGCTCCTCGCCGTGGACCCGGCGCAACAGGATGCCTCCGGCTGCCGGCTGGGCTGGGCTGGGCTGCGCCCCTTGGTTTGGCTCCGCCGGCGAGACGGGAGGCGAGGGCGGGCGCGGCAGCTGCGGGCGGACTCGGATCCGAGGGTGCCCCTTCCCCGTGGGACGGGATCCACGCGAGGGCTGGGTCGGGCTCCCGGCGGCGGCGGCGGCAGCACCACGGACAGGGCGGCGGCCGCGGACAGCTCCGCCG
>JAVKLA010000081.1:814554-856754 GCA_034782735.1 Sagittarius serpentarius
GGGGGGGGGGGGGGGGGGGGGGGGGGGGCTGGAGAGGGCACATCAGCATCTTTCAAGCCTCCGAAACAAAGCCAAGGCGGGGAGAGCGGGGGAGAGCTAGCCGTGCGGGGTCACAGAAGGGCCTCCGCCTCCGACGAGTTTAATACGAACGTTTGCACAGCTCTGAAGGTCACGGTTGGAAATACTGGGAAATCCTCTCTCCTCATGTTCCAGGTCTGGTTCCCAGGAGTTTAATGCCAGCAGCAGGCTGGGCTTTCTCTTCTTGGACTGGGGCCACCGTGCCCCGAGGGGCTTCTCCAACTTTGAAGGTCACAGTGGAAAGAGAGAGAAAAAAAAATGAAGCGCTTGCTAAATGCGCTCCCTCTTTTTAAAGCGTCGGCTCTGATGGCAGCTCAATAAACAGCACAATAAACAGCACAATCTATTGAGTTAAACCTGAGCGAGCCCATCAGAGAACAGCACGTGGGCAACTCGCAGCGCCAAACCTCAGAGCGCAGACGGCGAGACCCACCCAAACGGGGAAATTTGCAGCCATCAGAAAGCATCGGCCTTGAGCACTTCAGCTGTACACGGACTCTCAGCTGGGCGCAACACACTGGGGGCTCGGTGCTAAGGGCACACGCATGCAGTCTGCTCCCTACACTGCTAAAGCGAAGCAGGCACAGAACAAAGACAGCCAACTCTTTTCCTAGACATATCATGTTTGTATCATCAAGCTGCCTTCGCCATCGGCCAATAACCACACAGAGAGCAACTGCCTCCAGGTCACCCTTTAGGGCCTACTGTGACAACTCCAAGCAATTCCTAGCTAAGGAAATCTTCCCAGTTCCTTGTTCTGCTTCCTTTTACAGACTGGCCAGGTTACTCTGCCCTGTTCCGGCCCAAGTCCGGCTGTAACCCCTGAAACCTTTGCAGCCCTTAAGTGTTACAGCAGGGACTGACCAAAGCCATGACAGTCCCTACATGCTGGCCGGCCGTCAGGTTTCACTCGCTGCCTCCTCTGCTCCTGGTCTTCTTTGGGTTACTGTGCACTTCTACCAGCAAACTACTCAAAGAAAAGACCTGTTTGATGTATCTCCAGCAGCCGGCTGTGACTATGGAGACCAACAGCTTGCGAGTCAGCGGCCTGCAGATGCCAGCAACACACTTCTGATTCCGCCCCACCCCCCCTTAGAAGCCATCCATCATGAACATCCAAATCTTAAAATCTGACTTTTCTCCACCGTAAGACAAAATGGAAGCCACGACACCCAGAGACGACAGAAGGACGTAGCCCCCTACAGTAAGCCATTTGCTCTTCTCCCGTTGCCCCTTGCTATATTCACGACGACTGAACAAAGGGAAGGGCAGGCTAAGCCACAGGACTTGCTCCTAAGCCTCCTGGAACAACTCAGCCCATGTGTGGCGGATGAGCGCTGATGGTGGGGGTTTTTTTATAGACACAGGAACTACTGGACAATGTCCCCAGCTCTCTCATTTGACGACCGCCTGTTTCATGAAGTACAGTGGAAATCACATCTGGTCTCAGGAAGCCAGGTGCACTGCCAGAAAACACAGAACGTGGATCAGCAGAGCTGTACTGTTTGTGCTACGGCTGCTCTAATTACATCTGTTACGGAGAATCCTGCCAGGCAGCGGACAGAGGGTCTGAGAGGATTAAAAGGAAGCGGCAGCAGCTCTACGATGCTGATTTGGTTGGCAGCCACCGACTGACCCCTTCAACCCTTTCTACTCCTGCCTTAGCACAGCCCTGCTGTCAGGTGCCTTGGTGCTCCCCCAGGTAGAAACATAAGCCTTTTTCTCCTCTAAGCCCAGGCGCTCCAGAACCACCTACCAACCAATTTAAATTACAGTGACAGACAAACATCCTAAAAAAGTAAGGAGTTGCCCCTCAGAATCACTCGTGTACAGACCTCAAGCACTTCATGCTAGACCGGTGTTCTAGCTGCTATTTAAAGAAGGGAAATCGGGCCCAGTGGTGAAGAAAATCTCTGGTGAAACAGGGCTTGGATTTGGCTGGATTGTAACACAAAAAGCCACAGGCCAGGGAAGCAGACGGAGATCACATCGTCTCCCCCAGCTCTGGACAAGTTTATTCTTCACCTAGAGCATGCTTCATGTACTACAGACAAAAGCAAAGGTGATTTGAAATAAATACTCGTGGTCAGTCCAGTTTATTAAACTCCCAGAACCTGCGGTGGGTTTTTTTTCTTGTGTTTTTTTTTTTTTTTTTTTAAAAGAAAAACTTCTCTGGACTTATTAATGGATACTGTACGATTTTAGAATGAAAGGATAAGATACTTTTGTTCTTGCTATAATCTGGGCTTAGCTAGGAACAACTCCACCATCTCCATACGCCTGTTTTGAACAGGCAACAAACACCGCCCAGCCCTTTTCAGGAAAACTTGCAAATAAACGGGATGCCACGTTGGAAGCCTGTTTCAATTTTCAGCCCGGGTGTGCTGCAAAAGAGACGGAGAGCACATATCCTCCAAACCCCATCTAACGCAAGGATGCACAGCTGTTCCTTCTTGCCCTAACACAGCCCTGATGCCTCCAGGGAACAGGCTGGAGGACGGGCGCAACCCTTAGGGCGCAGGCTGCTCAGCACCACAAAGCCCTCAGCCATTTTGGCACTCCAGGGGAAACGGTGAAGGGGGCTGAGTGTTGAGAGAGAGAAATCTTGAATGCTGCAAGAAGCAGCCCAACTTCTCATGCGGGGGTTGCTATGGCAACCCACCCAGTTAATGCTTCACGGGGTGGGGGGGGGTGGGGGGGAAGCAAAAAAAAAAAAAAAAAGAAAAAAGACTGGCACGTTTGCACAGGCACAACAAGGTGAGGAGATAGAAATAATTTCAGCACCCTGCCCCCACTGACCCCTCACTCCTATGGTCCCTGAGCCAGGCTGCGGGCGTGGGAACACAAAACCTGCGTGTCTGGCCTCCCTGTGACAGCCACCTCGTCAGCTTCCTCTGCCATCCGCAATCACATCAGCTCGCTTCAGTGCAAACGTCCTCTTTATTGTGCAGCTAAACATCAGCAAAGCTTGTTCCTTGCACAGCCCCTCCTGACTGTCAGGAGCCAACACATACCCACCCACTGGGATCAACTGCTCCTAGACAACCATCCCAACCCCAAGGCTACCAGAGCTGGGCCACAACCAAGTAACAGCGGTGCAATCCCCCGAGGCACAGCTGCTGGAAGAAAGAGCCCAAAAGTGAAGAGAGCACCCTTCACACTTGCTCACTGCTGCTCCCACGAAGCATCCTCTAGGCGGTATGAAACCAGTAACGGTTTGCAGAGAAGTCACACAGAATAATGTAGACCAATTTAAAAATGTTGAATTTAATAGATGTAGGCATCCTTCCCACGCACTTTAAAAATCATTCTATAGAAATCTGTAGCAAGGGAAGACTTCTCTAGTTGCCTTTACAGGGTGCCTGGAGGGTTATAAAAGCTCATTCAGTTTTCTCTTTTTCACATTCAAGTTTTAAAATGCATTCTCCATGTACCTGCCAATATCTGGATCCCTATCGTACACTCTGCACTGCAGACAACTCCAGCTATGCTCTTCACGTACTTTTCCAACTATAGACATACTTTTCCAGCTATAGACCTACGTTTCCAGCTGATGCACAGGTCCCGGTGCTGGGAACTAGGTCTGCAGCGTTCAGGTGCATCCAGCCCCAGTTGCCTCCCCTTTTCACTCCTCCCATCCCCCAAAATTCAAGAAGGTAGGTCCCCGTTAATGCCCTTAAGACGCAGGTACGCAGAGCGACTGTGCACTCTCTCTAAACAAATACCTGCCTGCATTTGCACGGCATCATTTTTTGCCAGATCTATTTCCCCATGCAATGTAACGGAGCACGGTTCCCCATGTGTGTACCCCTACGATTCCTGAAAGCTGTGCTCCATACTGAACAACTGCTCCGTCTTCCGTCGCATACGTGCTTGCAGCACCTCTTTCCACTATGTACAGATTGTGCATGTCCTTGACTTACTACTGCTACCTGAGCTTGGCTTAGCTTCCTTCACGCCTGTACAAGAGGCCAACTGATTTCCAAGGCCTCTGTTCTGGATGGGCAATATTCTGACCCTTCAATGCCAGCTGCTCTCCCTTTCTGCTTTCACTGAGGACCCAACAAGGCACAGTCCCTTTGCCATCCTTCTCTCCCGGACAAAACACAGGCTGTTCAACATGCCTCTATTTATCCTTGGCTCTGAGCATTGTTCTCCTTTCAGGACCAAGAACGAGAAGGACTGGGTATTAGAAAGTCCTCCGCTCTGTGAGCAAGAAGTAACTGCCTTGGCAAGCCGACTGCCTGAGCTGTTTGTGAGCCTTTAATGCTTTTCAGAGCGGTGCTGCCTGTCAGAGAAATACTTCCTCAAATGCAGAACAGCCCTGCGTCAGCCAAAGCCTGCGCATGCACAGAGGACTGGCAGGGTCTGGGGGCTCGGATCCCTTTGAGCAGCAGGTACGGTCTGAAGGCTGGGTTGAAAAGTCTCCCGTCTGTGTCCAAGAAATGCTCTGAGCTACATTCCTGCATGTTGCTAACACTTTGTGGTCAGCACCTAAACAAACACATTTTTTTCAGACCTTTAATAGAGGCCATATTTAGAGGTGTGTTATTGTATACATCCTGGAAATTCTAAGCCCCGGTGCCGGTCCAGGTGCTTTTGGGGTATTGTTTTCTGGGACTCAATGCCAATAAAATCAAGTAGTGCATATTCACATAGGCAAGCCTTTGTATGCTGTAACTGAAGCGCTGTTTTACCAATCTGGAGTCTAATGAGGTGGCACTTTCACAGATAACGCTTTTAGGCCTCTCCCCAGCTCATTCACTTTAGCAGTGGATGAAAATCCATTCGCGTATCAGATTGCCGCACAGACTCATTCACATTTGCTCATTTAATTTCTGAATTCTTACTGCTCGTAAAATACACCAACACATCAATTATTTTAGCACCACGCAATGCCGGCGTTTTGGTCAAGAAAAGCTTGTTCAGCAAGTGTTACTGTCTTACCTCGGCTGGACTGAAGTGCTAGCTGCTGCTTTTTTCCTTAAACGGTGAACAAGGCTGAATCTCCTCCCAGCTGTCAACAAACGTGGGCATACACCTTTAAGTTTGTTTCCAAGTCCGCTAGAAGGCAGCTCTGGGCTACTTCTCAAACGTGGTTTGTTTTCACAGAAGTCCGGGAAATACAAAGGATTCCAAGAGACTCTCTTTCTAGTGGAGATGTTTGGCCAGATATACTTCTTATCTTGCAGAATCAAGTCTCCCATTGTGAAAGAGGAACTTTTTTGATCTTTGGCTATGTTCTGCACCTTCCGTCCGCAGGTTTCCAACTTCCTCCTCCTAGCAGCACAGTTGTCATCATCCTTCATCTAAAACGACAAGTACGTATGCAATACGTTAAACACCACACAAGAGAAAGGAGAAACAGTTTTTCCAGCTTCAATACAACAGAACTGAAAGGTCTTTTGTCTTCTAACAGTGACGAACATCTCCCCGGTCAAGCTCAAAGGTGCCGTGTAAAACAGCAGAAGTTACACAGAGCTTTGAATCTGTAAAATATCATTTTCTCCTTCAAACCCACCATTTTTCAAAAGGGAATTCCTTCCTAGCATTTCAGTGTCTAAGCAGGCACCTTCTGCTGGCTACGTATTCTGCTACAGTTTGCTTACTTTTAATAGGTGCTTTATGAACTTTAAACAAAGAAACAACCAGAAAAAAAACCAAACAAATTTAGAGTAATCATAGGTTTCCATCCAGAGGCCAAATACTGTACAGGAAAGAAGAGATTACAAGGAAAAATCCCAGGGCGGGGCAGGGGGGGCAGGGCATGGGAGGAAGGGGAGAGACGGAGAGAGAGAACACGAACGTGCATACGTGTGTGTGTGTGTACGTATGTACATAAGTGTGTGTTGCAGGCAGGAGGTCAAACCTGCCTGGTGCTGTGCAACCCTGGAAAACAACGGCACTGCTCCTGCAGATCCGGCAGATAGCGCTGTGCCCTCTGCATCGCCGGAGGTAAAGCCAAGCTCCTCCATTCGGAGACATTTTTCGGGCAATACAGATCGCAGAGCTAGAGAAACTGTGTCACTGTTTCTGTGTTCTCCTCGTCTTTCGAGCTGCATCCACTTGTCATCTGATGTTACTACTGTTAATTATTCACCTCAGAGAGTCCCCATGACAGACAAAAAATGCTTCACAAATGCTGGACTAAAGAGCTCAGTGCAGCCTTTCTGTCCCATGATTTAATGGCCATGAGTTCTTCAGTGTCCCAACTGGTGACTAATTAAAGTCATTTCTCTATGAAAACTCTATTTAATTTCTCTACAGATAGGTGATGTGCCTGCATCACTTACACCTTTTCCCCGGTTCCTGTGAAACTCTACTCCATTCTCTTAGAAAAAAACGGGTGCAAACCTACATTAAAGTCACGCACGGTAACTGAATCACCTGCAATACTTAATGCTTTGTGTGCAAGTGCAAATACTCCCCTTTCACCCCAAAGATCTGAAGTTCTGGATTTAGCAAAACGATGAAATCCCTCCAACAGAATAGCTCTTCTGTTGACGCCTGTCAAATTATAAAAGCATTTGGCCATAAAGGACTCAAGTGATGCACAATCTCGATACAGGCTTCAGAATTCGATTTCTGTGACACGATAAAAGCAAGAGGGATGCAGAAATTCCTCTCCAGACTGAATCCTGGAATACAGTACCAACTCTGCTCCACTCCACATGCTTGCCTTGTCTTCCTCCTCTCCCTCACTCCTCCTGCTTCACCTCTTACTGCCCACTTTGCCCTGCCCAACTCCTGCCCCTCCCACAGGAGCCCTTACAGTCTGCCTTGCCCGCTCCTGTACCGTTATCTGGAAGCTTTACCTGCCCTTGTCCCCTCCACTGCCCAGTTGATGGGCGCTTACCCTTTGCTCCATGGTGCCTCTAAAGATCAGGTGGTTTACATTAAGCAGAGAGGACACTACACAAAAATAAGACTGTATTGCGTGCAGTAACCAATTACAGTGAGTCATGACTTTTAGCAAGAAACTACAGACTATATAAAACACTGGCTTTGGCTAAAATTAAAAACGCCCAATGCTCTGAGAAGAATGAATCCGTAACTGTTGATATCAGGTACAGATCTCAGTGTGTTCCTGCCAGATATCAGCCAGTTCTTTAAGATAAATAGTAAAAAAAAAAAAAAATCAAAAAAAGTCTGTGAGATCGGACAAGCTGGAAGGCACAGGGAACAATTCAATTCCACCAGCAGCCCTTGAACAGAGCACAACAAAAGCACCTGTAGCTCTGCAGCCAGCAGACAGGATAGCCAGCTACCTGAGTCATGTAATCGCTTGAAGGTCACAGAGGTTGCTTATTTCAAGGTCAGCTGAAACTAGGTCATCAGCTCAAGCCTGTGTTTTGGCAAGGACTAAAAATTAGTGCCAACTGCCAGCAACGCACGGAGGACGAATCAAGTGCAAGAGCATTCTTGGTCCTAATGGTCAGATGCCATTATTGCCTGCCCACCCTCAAAACTAAACAATACCAAACCCAACTTTTTGGATGGTACTTACTTTGGAAACAGAAACAGTTTCCTTCTAGTGCTGGAGATGGGGCTGTCCAACTCAAGAACAAGGGACACTGTTGATTTACGTTCCCTGGTCACTCTTACCCATGCAGAAATACAGAACGTTGGCACACTGCTTCCAGAAGGCAGTTTTTAGGAGTACCAGTTACTATCTAAAAAAAAAAAAAAAAAAAAAAAAAGTATTTGTTATTACTCATACTTGAGAGAAAAGCTTGCTGTTCTGAAGAGAATAGTTTTATCTGCAACTTACTTAACATTTTCCTTATTGTTATTCTTATCCATACATTTAAATAATCAAAATGGGAAAACCACTTGGACTATAATCTCTTTTTCTTTCATATTTGTATACATTCAGCATCACGGGATCCTTGTCCAGGTGCAATTATCCAGTCATAAGAACTGATTTTTGATAAGGCATTATGCTGATCGTATCAGAGAGAGAACGCTACACGAAAGAACGCTAGGCACATATGCTCCACTTAGAGACATATATACGTTCCTCTGTATAAAAGTGGTTATGTTGGAAGCCATCCACGTGGTCACAAATGCCCAGTAAGAACAAGGTGAAAGGTTACTTATGTGACCCACTAAGCAGTGGCATGGTCATTTCCATTCCAACGGCACTACACACGGCCACCAGCCCCTAACAGTACACGAGTTATTAAATTCCAGTCCTTCGTGCACTCAGGGTGCTCACAGTACATCTACAGCAGCTAGTTAATACTTTTGTCATGCAACGTAAACAATCCTTGATTAAAAACATTTTTGGAAGTACAGTTTTCATTCTAAAACCCCAAGACATTTTATATTCTCAAGACTGTCTACGGGCTTTTCTGTACAGGATCAGCTGAACAACAGCTGGGAGGCTGAGGGAAGCAGAGGTCACTCTGAGCCCTCATGCATCGTGAGCAAACGATAATGGGGTGTCTGCTTTTTGTCAAAAGTGTCTTCGAAGAAAGCCTTTGGGGGAGAGACAAAATTAACTTTTTCTATAAAAGACATAAGCTTTATGCCAGAAATTTCATTACGTTAAAAACTAAGCTGTGCATTATAAAACAGAGCCTTGACAGACATTCTCAGTCAGCTGCACTTAAATGTACCCCATTTGCCCAGCAAGGGTTATGTCCTCATCTCCTGCATATAACTGCTCTCCCTGTGCAGCTACTGCACGCTCCCAGCCAGCCACGCTGCAAGGTGCTCAGTGGGGTTTGGATCGCTCACTACAGAGGGCAACTCCCTGTGCTTTGCAATAGTCTTTCCTCCTCCTACACCCATCCTGATGTAAACTGTACAAGGAATGACACTTCCTAACAAAGGAGATGTTTGTTCTGTGAACAGTTTTTTTCCTCACGTACCACAGACAATACCACCCTTTCACAGCATCCAAGAGCAACACCACACAAGCTAAGTATCAACACAGGTTGTTTCTCTAAGAAATGAAGAAATAAATTACACCAGTGCTACGTACTGAAGGCACAAGCGTGAAGCGATTTCTGAGGCAGAAATAAAATTTCACACATCCTCTACAAAAGCTGGAAGCTTCTTTCAATTTAGAAAGAGATCTGCTTTCTCTAGAATGCCAGAGTGCTTCTAAGCTGTAACAGAGTATTAAGTACGATTTTGTTTTCCCAACTACTGTGGGGTCTGTAAATGTAGACTTTGAAAGACAATATAGACAAGCGGGGTCAATTCTGCACCTACTTCTGATTTCAGTGGGTACTGCATACATATTCA
Organism: Sagittarius serpentarius; assembly: GCA_034782735.1. Lineage (NCBI taxonomy): Eukaryota > Metazoa > Chordata > Aves > Accipitriformes > Sagittariidae > Sagittarius > Sagittarius serpentarius. The sequence continues at coordinate 823,888 of JAVKLA010000081.1, forward strand.
TCCATAAACTGATAAAGTCTTTTAACATCTGAACCCATGAGGTGTCAAATCCTCCCTCCCATGAGGAAGAGTGGGAACAGAGGTAGATCAAGGTGAAGTGATTTGCTCAAGGCCACAGATTAAATCTGGGGTTGAGGTGAGGGCCCTTAACTTCCTCTTTCCTGCTTTAACGACCAGGTTACGGAGCCTCCGCCCCATCACTGACCCCCATACCTTCATTGTTGTCCTGTGATCACACATGGGCTTGTTTAACAACATCAGTCTTTCTCCTTCCCTTATGCATCTTGCTCAGCAAAACCTTCTCACCTCATTTCCCTTTCTTGGCAAAGCTTTACAACCTCTTCTTTTCCCCGTCTTGTATCACGCTCTTGGAACATATGGGTGCCAACACGCAACCAGGAAGCGCTTCAGTACCTTAAAGTACTGAAAGCCTTCGCTTTGTCGTCTTAACTTCAGTCAGTCCTTGACTGACTGAAATTCAATAAAAAAAAAAAAAAAAATAAAATAATCACCTTTCCTCTTCGTGATATCTCAGAATGAAATGCTTCGTGTTTTCTTCCCCCTCTTCCCATACGTTTTTCCTTCTTAGGGCATTACATCATTTGCATTTAATGATTTGCAAATTATTAGATACGCAAATAGCTGCAGTTCTCTATAAACTGACTCCATGTTCTTCTAATTTACTGTTTTCCAGTGAAATCACTTCCAGTGAAAATAGTCATCAGCCAGGCTGATAGACACCCCATGCCTCACACTCAAAACAAGCATGAAACAGAGCAACACTGAACGCAGGTCTGGAAATCCACAGCACAATTCCAAATGCAGGCTTAGATTGATAAGGACGATCTAATGCAGTCAAGAACATTTCCAGCAGCACATAGATTTTCCTGTGCGTTATTTTAGCCTCAAAGTCAAAATGCCCACTTGGAAGGTTCAAGTCTTCCGATTACATTTGGAAAATACAACACAGACAAACGCTGCGCTGCAAGAAGGAGCTATCTCCTCAGCTTGTTCTAGTTTCGATCTGAGTATTGGCATTGTCACCAAAGGGATCTACTTACACTAAGAGTGGCAGCACTTCCTAGTCACGTGGAAACACAATCACAGAAAACAAGAGAGGCCACAGAAACAGCTCTCAGACAGCAATCTTCTCTGGCCCAGTCTACCTCAGCAGAACTCAGGCTCAGCAATGAAAAGTACTACCCGACATTTATCGGAGCAGGCAGAAAAGCTCATCAGCTGCATGCTACGGCTATCAGTTGCTAATTTCTTATTTCCAGCTACTTTAAAATTATTTTTAAAAAAACTTTGTTAAAAAAAAAATTTATAAAAATTCATGCTGTCTCCCCCCAATGTAATAATTAAGAATTTGAAAAACATCAGTTTTGATTCCACCAACTACTATGTCATGGGGTGTCTCTACATTCCTGAAAAATCTCCCTGAAAAACCAAGTTGCAAATTCTTTTCAGTTCAAGATGTAATAAAATGGTAGCATCATCAGGTATGTACGTGCTAAACTGCATCAAAGTGCTGAGCAGCAGCTGAGAGAAAGCTTCAGAGAGAAAAATCAGAAGAGAGCACAAGGCATCACTAAAGCAGGTTGTAGGAGAAGATAGCGCAATTACTGGATCACGAAAAGCGGCTGGATGCATTAAATAGCAGACCCCAATATTCACCTCAGCAACAAGAAAGGAATCTTCGGAAAGGAGATGTTTTGCCACCTGTGTCCTGCCCTAATGAGGCCAACCCAGTCTTGGTTTCGACTGGGATTTCCTACTGCAACCAGAACAAAGCTTCCCAGCCCTTGCCTGAAGCGATCCGGAGTGCAGTTCACATGCGATAGAGGTTCTTGGGTTTTGGTGCGCTTCTCAGAAGTGGGAAGGAAGCAGCATTCCCACAATCTTCACTCCCATTACCAGCTAGTTGCTACTAAGCATTTTATCACCCACCTCTCTCACGTGGCTTAGAATACTTTCCATAAGGAGGCAGGCAAGTACAAACTGGCAAACAATACTAAAGTAGGGTGCGCCGTCCCCATCAGCATTAAGATAGAGATGGCAGAAAACTTGCTGTCAGTTAGGACTTCAGATATATAAACTACATATGCTCCAGTTCAGTGTAAATATTTAATACTTTCCATACCTTCAGTTCTGCAGGGAAATTAATAATTTGCTTTTTCTTCCAGTAATTCTCAAGAGGCATCCTGATACCCCCCCAACTCCATCATTTGATTCTCTTGCCCTCCAAAGTTCTTCCAAGTCACTCTTACCATCCCTGTTTAGCCACTCAATTTTCCCATTCCCCAGATCAGTGCTCTCTCTCACTGCTTGCAGGCAGGTTTTGTCCACGTCCTGAACTTGCAGCTAACCTCTTTGCCCTTGGGGCGTAACAAGCTGCTCAACCCACCGTTTTGTTCCGATCTAGGCGTTTTGTTCAGAACCAGTAGGAGACAAATTAGTTGCACGGGAACTATACGCGTAGGTATGACAAGATTCATGGCACTGAGACAGTGACCAGACTATGGAGCACGTATCCACAGGATCACAGGAGATTTCTGTAAGGCAGCAGAGTATTCACAGAGAAGCAAACACCTCAGAACTGGGACGGGTTTCTGGGAGCGAGAGAGGCGAGACATTGAGGAGCACACGTCAAAGAATCAGGGAGTTCGAAAATTATGAGGTAGTGTGATGGTTTGGGACATACTCCAAGGCAGCGTCCTGACGTGCCCCACGTTACAGAAGTCTCTACTGGAATCAATGCCCAAATCTCATCTCCTCTCGCTCCTCAGGAAATAGCCTCAGAATAATTACGGCACACATTTTAAGAGGGAACCAGCAACAGAGTACTGAATAAAGACTGCTTGCTGCCATAGCCGTGAGCACAGTCCAAACCTCAGTTCAGGTGCTGGGAGTCCTGACAAGCCTCGGGGAAGGAATTATGCCATTTAATCTTCCCAGACATACACAGACTAGGAGGCCAAGTTTTGCTATGTGTCAACTTAGAATGCAAGAACAAAAAGTAGGCCAGCAAGCCCGATATCTCAAAAATGAGGAAAACTATCTTCCAGTCTCCTCATCTGGGACGGTTTTGATCAACGTATGGAGGCACGAACAGAGCTGAATTTTAGACTGAAAGAACAGAGAAACTGCTTGAGCCCAAGGCTGTAGTGGACTGCCCCAGAGTAAGGGTCAGGCAGCAGTGCAAGTATTTCAGTGCTCAGGAAAGAAGAGAAAGATGTTCATGCATAAGTTCCTGGGGGCCCCAGGCAGAGGCACATTACCAGCTCCGGGTGCTGTAACTGCATCAAAAATCAACCCAATGTACAACAAAGCCGTGATTATAACATCAGATCTAGCACAGGCACACAGACCTTTAAGCTATTCTTCCTGAGTGTGTCCTACATAACAACCCCAAACAAATTAAGGAATGAGTAACGAAAAGGTAGGAGGTGGCAAGGCTTGTTTTGGTTCAGGAAAGGATTCCCATCCCTTGCTTGGAATCTAAATTAGATTCAATTTAGATTACAGTGAGGCAAGGCCGAATTCCCTTGATGAATGAGCTGCTGCAGTAGATCACTTGTATTTTGCAGCCATTCTTCAACAAATGTATTTTTCATCTCCTCCTTCAACTTTTGTTTCTGATCTTGTCAGCTTCATGCCCTGCCCTCCCCTGTTCCTCTGGGTTAGAATATCCCTTGTTATCTCTCTTGGTAAGGAAAGAACTAATTTGTTGTCTAGTAGAGAGAGAATGTGTTCTTGGTCTGATAAGTGGATTATCTGCATAAACATGCTTTCTAATGCAACGACACCCCACACTCTCACAAAACCAAAGGAATTAATCGCAACCAATGATGTGACATCCAAAAGTGAAAGCTCCCTCTCCTGCTCAATAGGCTACTATTGCAACCAGGTTTTTTGTTAAAGGAAAAATCCAGGAAAAATGGATCTCATGCTTACCATGACTGCAAAAGGATCTCTGAACACCTAACAGACTCTGTATGGTCACAGCGCTCACATGTCCAAGGCAGATATACAAATGCAAGCAACATCTTTTACACAGGCAGTACTTCCATGGTTTTGACAACCAAATCACACGATGGGCAGTTTCAAAGATTCAGAACCTACCTTCAGATTGTAAATAACTACTGATAGACCAGTATATATTGCACTGCATTGCATGAAGAGAGCGCTTTACAAAGCAAAACCTCCAGCTAAAGGGTGTTTACTAGGCTAGAAATATAAAAAGGGAAACGATGCCAGGAAGTGCAGTACAGAGAAGGCCAAAGGGACGGGAACAGCACCAGCCGCAGGGGAAGCAGAGCCTGCCTACCCCCAGCAACTGGGCAGCGTTTAGCCATTATCCGGTTGGCTTGCTGCAGTGTAGGCTTGTGATTTTTACTCTCCTGATACTCTTCCATCCCACAGATTATCATCTGAGGTATCAGTGACATCAGCTAAGATGTTCAGTCCTTGCTATCTCCCTCTCAGGAGAAGTCAAGAATGTATAGCAACTTAAAATAGATACTGGACTGAAACTCTTTAGCCTCCAACTCATCTCCATGAGGAAGACAAGCGTATGTAAATCATATGTTGATCCAGAACAGTGTACCTGATAGACCTTCATGTGCCACCTGCTTCAACAGAAGAGGGATTAATTCATTTCATACTTCTCAAGTACTGATTTACAACTTGCCCTTCCTGGGTAGTAGGGTTTGTGTAAATCAAAGGGCCATCGCTGACATGTCCTGCAGGAGGCTGGAGTGCTGAAAAGCACCTCTGAGGCTTAAAAGCACTACCTACATCAAAGCCAGTGGAAATCGGGTCGATTCACCTAGAAACTCTGGACGCACGCCTGGCTTTCCTCTCTCACACACTGAACATTTTCGCAGCGCCGCTCCAACATATGTCGAAGGGGAATTGGCCTTCAGAATTTTTAACTGGCAAACAGTACGTCCAGATAGTGGGTAGGACAAATTATTTCCAGCTGGCAAACTAGATTTTGTACTAGATTAAAGCTTTTTTGCAACGGTCACAATCATACAGCGAGTTATCACGGAAGCATGTGAGGCAGTTGGTAACGAACAGGGATGTGTCCAAAGACAGTATTTTTGTCAGAAGAAACGGGAAATGGGTACCGACCAGCAGCACCTTCAAGCCACCGGGAGAGATAAACTTACCCTGTTGCCATACTAGGTTTCATAGAGCCCATGCAGAAAGACAAAAACTGACGGGGCAATTCAAAGTAGGAGACTGAATCCAGTAGGCCAAATCTCTGCTTAGAGGGAAAACCTGCAGTGGCTAAGGCTCCTAATTTTAATTCCACAGTCAAGTGACTAAGGTAGCTGAGATGATCTTGGGGGAGAAGGCATAAGCAAGGAACTTATCTGGGGGTAATATATTTTTCTGATGTGCTTTCAGTTTCCTCTGATGGATCAAAATTAAACTGTTTTCTTTCATTGGTCCAGCTTCCTTTGCAAGTATTCTAATTTTTGCCTCTTCCTTAGAGAGCCCCGTTTCACAATGGGCACCTGCAAAAATACTAAGCTTTCATTTTTAGCGCTTACATTTTGCTTAAACACGCTACCTTCGGCAGAATCAGTCCATTAATCATTCTGGTGAGAACAAAACCACAGAACTACTTTTCAGAGTACAAGACAATTCCCACAGGACTGGTAAGTCATTAAAACTTATTTTCTTTCTGATTCTGTTTTCCCTTTTTGAACTCTGGTGGCCTTTGCAAAACTGTTTCACTATTGTATTTTAGTCTTTGCCTCCTACTAGCATAGCATATAGTTCTTCTTTTCTGATGTTTGGTTTCACACGCATTCACTTTGTGATAACGATACTCATTTTGTAGTATCACTTCAGCAGCTGAATAATACAATTTATGATGATAATGCAAGACAGTAATATTTGAATGCAATGCTGATTTTCTGCAATAACCCAATAAAAACAGACACTGTTCCAAGGAGCTGCTCTCTTGAATGGATCCTCAGAAACTTCTGACATTAACAACATAATGTATTTTAAGATTAAAGAGCAATCTATTTCCAAATGATGCAGTAGCTTAAACGCCTACACACTATGAATACAAACCCCCATTTTGCTAAGTAGTGTAAATCTTCAGGGTTCTGAAGTATCTAAAAAGGAAGTATTATCATGTGCATGTGAAATATCAAAGTATCCGACTTCCCTTGCAAGGAAGAAAATACTAACTCATGTATTTTTATTTGCAATTATTACAGTTTCCATAGGAGAAAGGAATAATACACGTTTTGGACCTTTTCTAGTCATCCCAAATACGTTATCTGTGTGTACTGTGCTGCCCGCCCAAATTGCACTACAATTTAAAACAATTACGTGAGAAGACAAAGATGGAGTTTACTATTGCTAAAAAGCACATGGCTAGCATCCAATAAAACCTCAAGCCAGTTACTAAGCTGCACACATTCCCAAATTTAAATTCACACTGACACCAAGAAGGATGAAAACTTCTCAAGTAAAGTTAGCATTATGGCATGAAGCACTACAAATCTCATCACACAACGGCTCACATTAAGTAAACCAGAGGATGGCTGTTTCCACGGCTTTTAGGGCACCTCGTGGAATCCAGATCCCAAAATGCTGCACATCCCTTTACTAACAGTTCTCTAAGCTCAAATGGTTTCATAGCCCATCTACGCATTTGAAGAGGAATAAGCCCATCTAGTCAGAACCAAACTGTAAAAAAAGATATTTGATTCAATCCTTTATTTTACGTTCATATCGAGTGCCTAACTGCCTAATTAGCTGAGAAGGCAAGCTATACAGGCAGGCTGGAAGCCAACCTATTTATCATTTGCATTTAAGCAATGCTTTAGTATTTGCAAAGCGCTATGCAAATACCAATTACTGCCGTGATGCAGCACAGCTCATTAACACAAGCACAGTGCTGACGTGATTATGCTGCTTCCAGCTCTGGAGTTAGCTCATTTGCCAGCAGTCCAGCGGTCTCTGCCCTGCCTGCCTCCTGTTGCAGGGTATAGTCGTGCTACGATACCCCAACCTGCCTCACACTGTTCTGGAAAGTGCCTGGAATAAGAGTATCAATACATCAAAATTGACTTCCAAAGCACGAACCTCAGGTTCAATGGCTCGCATGCCCCCGATACTTGTGCTGCAAGGACAGCTCTGCAGACAGGCTACACAGCAGCAAGGAAGAAGTAACAAAGCTCATTTGACAGGATGTCCCAGTTATCCCCGGCTTTGTCCATCTTTTCACGGGGTTATCAAGAACGTGAGCATGTGTTGCACTGCACAGTCCTTTGCCTTATTAAATTCAGAGCATCTCCTATGACTGTGTTCTTTTTCAGCTCATTTCTTGCTTATACTAAAATTGTGCTTACCTGCATGTAATTCACGTTAGACCTCAGCCACCACCTACTCTACTCACTCATCGCAAAACTTTGCATAGTGAACATGGATTTGGTGACACAGGGAACCCTTCATTCACAGTTAATTTTCTTGCACATCATCTCACCCCAGACGCATTCAAAATAATTGACTCTTGAAGCAAAACTCGACGGGACTTGCAAGATCCTCTTTCGGTAAAAATCAGCATTAACAGCTAATCTTTCTCCATGGCAAATCAGTGTGACCGACTGAAGCTCAACTCCTCGCAAAATGTGTTAAAAGGAATCCCAAGGACTACGCACACTCCCATCTGTGACCAGTTCAGACATATCGGTACACAAAAGACAAACCCAAACAGTGCAAGCTTGGGAAATGCTTGTTTTAATATTTAAACCATGTCATCTGGACTCATCTATATGCATTTGTTCCTAAGGACAGGATTCATCTCCCCTAAAAGCTAGGTATTTCATCTGAAGTATTCTTCATGGCTGCTCCTAGCATGCCTCTAGAGGGTAATTACTCTCTCGTATACGCCTAACACGAATGAGACGAATTGCTGTCTGGAGGTGCTTCTTTCTTCCTTTTGGCTATAAAGACAACCCGAGTGACTAGCGTAGCCTCAGAGTTAAATTAGATGAGCTGTATCCCATCCCAGGCAATTTTGTAATAGAAGATCTTACTATGTTTTGCAGCTATCAAGCAAATTATATGGGGAAGAGGCACATACAAATCAAGCAAGCAGGAAACTCGGGTCTCATCCTTTCTACTGCTGCTATTGATTTTACTATGGAAGCACTCAGACTGTGGGGAACGCCAGCTGTGAAAGCCCTGATACCCCCAGCAAACAGTGGTCCTCTCTACACCACTTCACACAATGATGCTGTGAGTCCAACCTGTTCCATCAGTGCTTGAGATGGCAGTCAGAAAACAAACTAGGCAAAAACACTTCGTGGGGGGCTGTGACGCCATACCAAGTTGACACGGTACCCAGCTAGGACCCCAGATTTACTGGCTGATCTTGTACAAGTCACTGCCTCTCCGTGACTCAGTTTCTCCATCTGTAAAGTGGAGAGGATGCTCCTGACCTCCTTTGCCAATTATTATGGGATCTACCGATGAAAAAAAATTCAACCCTCACACATAGGTGTTACTACTCACTAACTAGGGGCATTTTACGAATGCCTTTAAGTATGATACTAAGAAGACCCAGTCCTGTGACCTTCCCCAAGCTGAGCACAGTAAAAACAGATACCGCAGACACAACTTATAGAAGAAGAAGAACGACAGGGAAAAATCTAAACTCAACTAACATTTTCTACTTTAGATAACATTTCAGAACTGTTAAATACAAACGCTTCACTGAAGCAAGACTACAAAACTCTGAAGTACATCTCGCATCTACCAAAACTTTGCATTCTTTGTGGACAGAATAGCTTTTCAAAACATTAACCATGCTATCCTGAGCCACTTCCAAAGTCAAACAGACTGTGAAAACGAGTGAATTCATTGCTAGCCAAGCCCCAATCCTATAACTTTCTGTATTTCTTCTTAACTGATTTCATTCTAATTTGCATTGAACAAGCGGTTGGACTGGTTCTCGGCAGCAGTCAAACAGCATCCAGTGTAAACCAAAGTCAAGGGCATTTTCCCAACAGGAAAGTAGGTGAAAGGTAAGGCTGGATTTTCCTACAGCGTTAACTGCCCCAAGACTGAAAGCGCAAGGTGAAACTCTGCCCACGTACAGGGACACACTCAGCGTTGGTGTACGGGGAGGCGACGGCAACGGTGCAGGCAGAGGCAGAGCGCTTCACTCACGTCAGCTTCGTGGAAGGCTCTGAAGAGGGTGCAAAGGCTCCTTCCTCTCTTTATGGCCGTTGCTCCCTTCAAGGCCACCACTCCACGTGTATGGACCTACAGCACGTAAAACTTTCTCTTTCTCTGGAAGAACCTAAGTGGCAGGGGAGTTTCCTCATCGAGTTTTTCTGTACCGTGGCAGAAGCACAAGTTAACTTACGTTAGCAGCGCACAACCAAAATAGCTGGCCTTTTAGAAACCGGTGAGAACTAGCACTGCGAACGTCTTATGCTCATCAAGCAAAGGCATCACGGCACCGGCACTTTCTCTAGTTCTGCATTTTACCTTTCAAATTGCTCATCTCCCACCTGCAACATCTCAGACTGCCTGTGTGACCCTGAAGTGAGACACCGGGTTACAAGTACAAAGGATGGTGTGGGACCAAAGCAGAGGCACTGGTGGTAAGGGCATGGAGGCTTGGCCAAGCCCCTTCACGTGGCTTTGACAAATACGAAACAAGTTTTTCTTGAACCTAAGTATTTTCTGTACAAGCCTGAGTGCAAGGTCTGTACGGGTAAGATTTCACACTGCTCTGGGCTGCATACAAACCCATGTGATTTTCAAATTCCACAGGTAAAATGCTGTTTACAACTTCATATCACAGCTCAAACATCCCAGTTGTGTAACACCTTGAACTATTTCAAGAGAATTTTCTCTCACCCCAGAAAGCCCTCTCTGAATTTTACTCAAGGACACAAATGTGACCATTACTGCTAGAGGACAGAGTTTCAGAAGGAAATACAAATGAAAATGAAATACATACAGATTCTCTGAAATATCTCAAAAGGTACGACGAATTGAGTAGAGAATGCTCTCTCTCCCTCCCTCCCCACCTTTTAAAGCTGCCAACAGAATTCCACTGCAATGATATCACATGTAAATGGAAAAAAAAAAAAAAAAAAAAAGAAAAAGAAAAATGGAAGAAGAGAGGGACACAGCATTCTCTATTAAATGCTTCAATGGATGCCTACCACCTTGGCTGCTCTGGTAGCGGCTCTACACAATCCACCTACTTTTCTGGGAATGCAAAGATGAAAAGGCAAAATGAAAAAACAGTTTAAAACCAGTCATTTTTAAACGTGATTTACTCTTTTCTTCCACTAAGCCACTAAAGCCCAGACTTTGCAATATCCTCTTCAGCTATTGGCCATTTAAACTTTTCTTCCTGCCTGCAAATCTGCCAGCGTTGTTACAGATGGGAATACCAAACTGAGAGGTCGGTCTGTATCAGAGCAATGGTCACTGGCTGTCAGCTCTTGTAAACCGTGAGCCATCACTTTGTCAGTCTCAGCCTTCGGCTTTGCAAGCTGTGACTAAAGATCCTGACTTGCTCTGCTAGCAGCTGTTGCAAGCTGTGAGCCAGCATCTTGGCATTCTCAGCTGAAACACTCACCACTTCTGTGCTCACAAACTGTCATCTTCAGTTAGCAGAACTCTCAGGTGACATGGCAGCAATGCAAGGATATCGCAGGTTAAAAAAAAGGATCATCTGTTTGAACGACCCACATTCAACCAACTGACTCATTTTTAATCACTTTCCAATAGAGGTCATCCAGACAGTAAACATCTGGCTGTGGCACTTCAGCCATCTTCCGATGAGAATTATCTTGCCAGTCAACATCCAGCCCCGTTGTATCAGTTATCAATTACTTGTGCAGTCACATTAGTGCAATGACCTGCTTTTCATCATTAAAAAAACTCAAAAGCCACAGGACCAAAATTTTCTAAGCAAAAGGGCATCTTTGCCAAATAACGCTTACTTTGTTTCCACGTGAAATTAGGAAATAATTCTTGCCCATTCAAAGTGACTTTTGACAAATACTGGACAATACCCTTCCAGAGGCTGTGTACGGAAACCTTTGCTGACCAAGACTGCCAGTTCCAGACAGCATTACTTACAAACATATAGTGCACATACCAAGTATTTTGCAAGCGAGTCTACCCCAAAGCTTCCTTGCCTAAATTTGCATAGGTGCTTTGGGGTAAACATACCTCTACATTACTATCCATTTTCACTTCCCACGTCTCCAGCTTTAGCTACACATAGGCCCATACTCGCATCCCTCTTTTAACTGTCCCTTTTTCATCCCATCTCACATCCTGAAGAGTTAGTTTGCCTCTGCCACTTGACAGGCTGTGATGTCTGTCAGGAATGAGGTTGGGTTTTGTTGTTCTAGAGGAGTAGGTTCAGACTGCAAACTACAGGTAGGCTCTGCAAGTTCTAGATGCACTGGTTCGGCACATTAACAAGCACATGAGACAACATTTTAAAAGGAAAAATATATTGTTTTGCCTGAGAATGATGAAAGCATCAAGACAGCAGCTGTTTGAAAGGAAGACTAGAATTTACAAATTCCTGTACATCATTTGTGATTGCAAATGAAATGTTGGAAATACCACCACATTTAAAGAAGTAAGTTATACTGTGTTTCCACACCAGCTTCCAGTCCTGACTGTACCTTTGCACAGCCCCAGGAAGTTGCAAAGAGGAAGAAGATCAATTTTCCTTTTCCTGTTTTTATACCACATTCAATATGAATTCAGTAATGGTTCGTATTAACAGCACTAGGAAGCAGGAAGATAAAATATCAAGACGACTAAGAAAGTCCTAGATACTGTAACTCACTTGTGGCTTCTATTTTCTTCCTCAGAGACAGAAATTTTCAACAGAAAATTGCTTCTAAGTACTATCCCCACCCCCCACCTCCAATCCCTTTCACAAGAAATGTGCAATTTTTACTTCTTATCTGTTTGAACTTCCTTTAGGCAGGGAGTAGCTAACTCAGCAGTTGATAGTATGGCCTAAGAGACACACCTCTGTAGCCCACTATTCCAAGTAACCCAGGACTACTTTAGATATATTAGAGACAGTCATGCCTTCTTGATGATCCACATAAAAATGTTTTGAATGAGCAGTTCTCCGTATCGGAAAGGGACAGAATACAAATGACTGTATTGTCATAGAAATCTAAGTAGAAACTCTGTAAACAAGGGCTAGAGATGAAAAGACCAGTCACCTCCCCACACTTAACTAGCTCTTCTCCAGATGACGTGAAGAAATAAATGATATATTGAAATACATATATGAAATGATACATTTCATCCATGTTATCTTTTTGTAGATATAAAAAACTCACGTCAGCAGTACATTAGCTTCAAAAGGGTGAGGGTAGGCCAAATCCTTTTGTAAAATCAAAATAGAACTTTCCCTGAAACAGGCTACAGCTGTGGTAGCTGTGCCAAGTCCCTAGGGATATCGTGTCAGCATGGTATTTTTAGTGAGGCACGCTATAGTTCACCATGCAAAATGCCGTCTTAAAAGCTGGGCATTAGGCCTATTGCTCCTCATAACTTCCTACTCGTCTTTGATTAACAAGAAAGGAAAATTAGAAAAAAGCACAGAAATATACCTTTCCGTGAACTCTGTACAGTACTACGTAAAACAGAACGTGCAATTCCCCGATCTCAGGAAGATGAATGCTGTAGGCACTCAGACAAGGAGTGCTTTACAACCAGCATCTAAATTACCAGTGTCAAAATACCGCCTAAGCTTTTGTTTTAATTTGGCTCCTGAGAGCTCTACGCAAGTGCTTGGTTCATCACTTGCGGCCCGTGAGTTACGGTTTAATATCTTTGGGTTAAATTAAGAAGGAAAAAAGGTAAGATTTAGCACTAGCTTTTCTCTCCGCTGAGAGGAGTTTCTCCTCTCCACTGAGTAAGGAAACAAGGAATCCTCAAAACTTCCCACCTTTGCTAATGGATAGACCCAGAGTACATTCTCAGCCCCTTCTACTTGCCCTCACTAACAGGTTGCCTGCTACTGGACACAGCTGGCTGCAAAGCCGTGTTTTAAAGGCTACTTAATGGGCAAGGAAATCACGCTGCTTATGTATACACCTGCCGGTATGTGCCTAGCTCATCTGCAGTTCCATCCCACCTTTGAAAGATGATTTCAGCACCAGAAAACTATCACCTGAAGTTCAGGTTTTGTTTTACCCCGGCCTCGAAGGAAAAAAAAACAAAACAAAACAAAACGCTTCTCTATCACTGGAGACAGGCCTGTGTTAGGGCACCAAGACAGACACACACTCTGTTCTCTGAAATCTTCTTTTTGCTGATGTGAAAGCAATGAATGAACAAGGAAAGCACTAAGCACAGAGGCTGCCGTGCTCCCTCTGCTGGGCTCTCCCTCAGGAAAGGCAGCAAGCCTGCATCACGCCTTGTAAAAGCAAATTTAAGTATAGACCTACCACCCACTCCTGTGTCTTCAGGTACTTCTAAAGCTGCACGCTGCCATCTCTGCAAATGCAGGCCCCACTTCATACAAGATAGGAGGCATATAAATAACGCAGCGACGTTCAACAGGCAAATGCATTACATTCTCCTTACTCCAAAAGCCCTTACAAACATTTACACCTTTGCTTCACAGCCTGAACAAATTTGAGAATCCGAGCACAGGTATCAGCAACCTGCAAGTCTTCACGCACTCCAAGTTAAGAAATGTGGTCTCCGTATGTTAGGTAACAGCAAAGCATTCTCCTGGCTGTCTTTTTACAGGACTTACATACAAACACAGGAACTTAGAAAAGGATCAAAATATGTCTTAATTCTGGTGAAGAAGGGCGAGAGACATAGTAACTCAGAAGGGACACATTATTTTTCTAGACTGATAGTTAGGAATCGGAACAATACTCATTCATTTTACCTTCTAAACAGGGTTCAGCTATGTATGTTGAGACACACTGGAAACACACGTGACAATTACAGCTCTCTGGCACAGACCCAAGTATATTCCTCTCTCTACACGCCACGTCTTGCCAAACCAAGGCAGAAGTGCTTCACTGGCAGGAGTCAGTTTGTGTGCAAGCACTTGTCCAGAACTGCAGCCCAGGTTTCTATGTGGGCTCTGTTCCTGGTACCTTTCCAGCAGGGCCAAATGACAAAACACAAGAAGATCAGTGGCAAGTGATTACTGTTAACAAGGGTAATTCCTTCCAGCAGTGGGATATTATGCCGTCCAACCACGGTATGTTGGTTCACAGGGAACAAGAGATTTGTCTTTTTACAGTGCTTCTTATCTTTACTTTGTAACTCACAGGAAAACAAACTGTCCAGCGGACAAAAATTAAAGAAATTTCTGCCACAGAATTTTTTAGCCATCGGTTTCGCACTTTGAACTTGGCAGCTCAATATACACCCTTTGTCAGAAGCAAACCTGGCTCAATACTTTGCAAATTTTAAGCTATGGTACTGTCCGTTGGGCTTTCCCAGTTTAATTTGCTACAAAACATACCCTTAAGAAGACAGATGCGTCCGTGTAAATACTGCACGTAGACCAGGGCCTACGGGGTACCTTGCTGCCAAACACTTTCCTGATTTGCATTTTTAACCTTTGTCCCCCGACAAAAGTAGTCACGATTTACAGAAAACAAATGCAAAAACTGCCCAAATGACCCAGATAACATTCTAAATCACAAACCATTACTAGAAAGTACAGAGTAGGTTTTTTTACAAATCTGTGAATAGCAGGATACAATGATACACATTCTTGTTTTCCATCTACCAGCTATTCCTTGCCACTGGCTTAAGAAATCTCTGTTCTCAGTTAAAAACTGTAAACGAACAAGATAAGGTATGCTAGCCCTGTTTTCACATGCTGCAGCCCACTGCCTTTACCAACAGATCCGATGGGCAATGCGACTGCATTCCTGGAAGGCATTTCCCTGTTTCCAAGTCCGTATTTCCTTTCACATATCCCTCCACTTCCAGCCTCAGCAGACTAGTTTGACATCAAGTGTGCTCACGGTACCTCTTGATTGTCTCGCTCTATTCTCTTTTCCAGCAATAGAGAGGACAATGTCAGTAACGGGTAACACATGCCACAGGCAGATTCACTGGATACAGTCAATATATTACTGCTCTTGCATGTGGCACATACTGTGATCATCTCCAATATTTATATACGTATGAAAAGTTTATATTCAAGACCCAGGACACAATCCAGTTCTCGATACAACAGACAGCAGAAAGGGAACGTGAAACCTTTCCAGATACGCTTCTGTATCTTGCATAACATTTTAAGATTAAAGAATACCATGGAAAAAGACCAATACACATAAACAGACAAGTGGAAACACCTTCGCTTTTTAATATAAGTGTTGCCTAAGGAGGTACGACACTCGAATCACTCGAAATCTGCCCATGGTTTGAACATGGATTTATTCATGCTCCTGCTGAAGTAGTAAAGGATGTTTCTTGGTTGTCTTCCCTACACTAACAGCTTATGCATACGGCTTGAAACGCTCAACATTAGTTATCTCCATTAACATGTTGTATCTCTCACCACAATTTGAGTCATCTCTGCTACTGACTGTGGTACCTCACAGCATCTCAAATGATGCAATTTGAAGCTCATGAATTATCTAATCTAAAAGACCAACAGCTGAAATGCTACATTGTTCAGCGAGACCAGTTCTGTCTGACAGATGAAAGACAAGTCTTTCCCCAAATAATGTTAAAGTATAGAAAATCTTTCACTATGTTTGACTTAGGTTTTTGTCAGTTAAATTTCAGAGGTGAAGTAGTAGTTAACTTCACTTCTAAGTCATGAGACATGCCAGATATCAAAAGTGCCATAAATCTCATCATCACTCCTGTATGGAAGCTGGTAATTGGTGCAAGACAAACAACTTAAGACGTTCACAGTTAAGTGCTCTTGCTGAAAATGTATCAGAAGTGATTTTTTCAGCTAAGTTAAAAACAAAAAAACCCCAACACAACAACAAAGTTTAAAAGACAACAAATGCAATGCAAGAATTAAAAGTGAAGTCCAAGCTAAGAAGCCTGAAGGAGCACCTCTCCACTAAATCTCTGTTAGTACCTAAACAGGGCAGGGATCTGACTTCTAGGGACCCTAGGCAGGCAAACAGAACAGCATGTGAACAGGCAAGACAAAACGTGCACACTATTCCTCTACCCCACTGCATGTTGCCCCACGACAGCTGGAAATCATAAGGGGAGTCCAGTGCTGGAAAGCCTCCGAAGGAAACTCTTTGCTTCTAGCAAGATGAATAATACACTTGTTCCCTTAGTTGTGAGCAAACACTACAAAGGAATAATTAGAAACTATCTGACCTGAAACCCACATGCCCATTACTGTGGTATTTTTCCACCTACTACAGGTGAAACAGAAGATGGGCTGGACCTGGAAGGGGAGGGGTGGAGTGGCAGCCCAAGATGCTGATTTATAAAGCACTAGCAAACAGTCCTCTTTCTCCACAGGCTTTGGACAACGAACTCGTCCTGCCTGAAGGATGCTGAAGTGCAAACAGGATTCCAGCTAATGTCTGCCTGACAGCCGGGAGGCAACTACAACCTCTGTGAGCTTTTGCACTCCAATAGACAAAACTGCTCTGAGCCACTTCATTCTCCAGTTGGGCTTTTGCTTTTCATCCAGAGATTTTAGCTTGGCTGTTTCGCTCCGTCAGGAAAAGAATAAACTCACCAAGATGGTAAAGGTGAGTACACTGTTCATGGCATTGCTGCTCTATGTGTTTCTTCTTAAGAACAAGCATTAATTTAAGTTTTAATATGCACGTGTATATTACATATGCGAGCTAAGTGAGAAATGGAACTAATACGAGACATTGTTAGGCATCCAGTCTTCACTGTAGATGGGTATGCATCTCTAATCCTAAAAAGGAAAGACATCAGATTGGATAGGGAAGAATTCTAGGACTGGCCAGTTTCATAATCAACGGTTTCATGAACACTGTCCCTTTTGCCAATGCCATAATCTGAGATTCTATGAAAATTTGCAGGTAAAAGGTTAAACATAGATGATGTAAGAGAAGTGATAAACAGATTTTACTAACTTCATTAATTTTCTTCATTATTCTTCTCCATCTGCTAAGTTCTCTCAATAGATAGCTGTTTTCTTTCTCTCCTGGTCTCTCTACTTTATGGGGATTTGCAAAGCTGAACAGATTTTCGGGTGGGATAGTTAAAGACAGGAGGAGGAGGAGGAGAATGAGGAAGGTTAAGGAAAAATCCCAATAAACCAGATTGTGCATCTTTGGCAAGGTAGAAAAAACAGAACTTCTTATAACAGACATGTCCTTTATCTGGAATATGTATCACCAAGGAAATTCAAGTGCTTTAGGAAAAGGATTTCAGACTTTTAGTTCCCTAAACTACTCACCAGCTCTGAGCTTTTCCCTTCCTCAAGATACAACGTCAAGACTTCAACATTCCTCTAATTAAAGGGCATCTGAGGATGAGATGCCACTTCAGAGTTCGGAATAGTATCAATTAGATGTCCCAATCCTTTTTTTTTTTTCCCCTTGTTTCCATTACTTGAGCTCTCTCATTTAGTCTGTATGCAACTAAGATCTCTACTCTCAACTCATCTGAAATATTACCTCTGCAGGAGTCCAAACACTGACAAATGCCCTGCAGAGTACGTATGCACTCACTAGACAGACGGCAGCAGCCGCCTATGAGCTCATCTGTCCCACTAGTAAAGCACACCATCAGATAAGATCCAGTATGACTCTCATGAAGCTCTGATGCTTAACCTGTAAGGAAGCCTCTGAAACGGGGTCAACCAATAGCTCTTCCAAGGCATGGCATGTAGTTTACAAGATAATTACGATCTGGAACGTTATGATTATAGAAGCTGGTAAATTAGCAACACAGGAAGTTTGCCTTACAGTATTAACTTAAAGTTAGGAAACAGCACAACCCTCAAGTTATCACGGTAAAAGCAAAACATTGGCAGAGGTTTAGCAGCTTACCTAGGTTAAGTTTCCTCTACCTGATACTAGATGGGCAAAAATAAGTGAAGAGTTTGCTAACTCCCTGCCAATTCTGAGCTCTATGTGGAAAGACGGACTTGCTTCTTCTTGGCTACCAGTATGGTGTTTGCCTCCATTTCTTGCTACGTGATCAAGTGTAAATGTGTAAATATAAATGTGTAAATGTTAATTTTAATTAAAAAAGTAAATCTTGAAGTCATGTATCTAAAAAGCTCCAGGAACAGGCAAGTTCTCAATGAATATTTTTTCCCCTCTCCTTTCCTCTTAAAAATATCTTGCTTTTACACTGATCTCTTCTTGGAGTTGATGACTTAACGGTTTTCACTAGCAATGCTGAGACCCCGGGCAGTATTCCTACACTCTGTGTTAGATCATAAGCTACTAAAAGTGTTGCCGTTGCACATCTCTAAAGGAATCACTGTAATTTACATCTGCTGAAGACCTGATCATGAGTACTGTAACAGGCTGGAGAGATCTAAGGATAAGACAGGAACTAGCACTCTTAAGTTGCCAGGAGAAAGACACGCTAGCAATTTGTAGCTTGTCTAAAAAAAGTAGTTCTGTCAGAGTTTGACTTGTTTGTGGTATTTTTTACTGCTTCCTTCATGTCCTTCAAGCAGATGTTCACAACAATGCTAAAACCTTATTTCTTTTACAGAAAAAGTCTGATGTTTACTCAGTTGAAATCTGTGGGACAAAAGATCTGGAAAAAACGGAGACTGGAGACGAAGAGGAAAAGTACAAAGACTTAAAAGGCAACAATAAAAAAAAGAAGGCAGAAAACCTTAAGAAAGAACTCGACCTGGTGAGTGTTGCTAAGCTCCCATTACACCTAGCAGGACAGCCCCCACCCACTGTCTGAATGAAGTCCACTGAAGGGGAGCGAAAGGCTGATGCACTATCATTTTAACAGAAGACCTGCTGCACTGAAAATCCTCGCGCAGGGAAGGATTTGCTTCCTCACGCTCCTGAAGTGTGCCAGAAAAAAGTTGTGCAGGCTTCACACCTATAATGAAAGAATGATTCCGGCTTAATTAATGTGCCAATGGTACAGAACATTATCTCCCCAGAGGAGTTATTCCCCAGATGGAATAACTGTAATCAGTATTTCCTGTGAACTGCCACTTGCACAGTCAGCCAGGAAACAGAGGGAAAGGTAGAAGCACAACATTTTGCTCCAGTGATTTCTACTAGATCTAAAAGCACGCCTCAGCTTTAAGCACAGGGTTTTTTTTTCCCCCAAACTAACTGCACTGTACTTCAAGGAGAGTGCACTAAGCTCAAGAAACCTGTATTTTACTTCTGGCTTGCTAGTGACCTGCTGGCCGATCTCAGAAAAGTTGCTTCCTCTCTGTAAGTTTCAGTTTCCCAATCTGAAAAATGAAGGTAATTATACTGACCTCTTTTCTGAATTGCTTTGAGAGCAACTCAAAGGAGAGGCTATTTACGGGACAGACAGTATTTCAAAGCTAAGGAAATCCCAAAATGAGCCATCAGTTTACCCATCATATTTCCAAGATCTACCCAGTACTAGCCGGGTAGCACTCAATGTAAATAATAATTCTCAATGTATCTTATCTTTGCCGCCAGGGGATATAACTTTACTCTCATGTTTCTGAAGAGAAACCAAAGCACAGGCAAGTTATTTGACTCATCCAAATACCAATGAATCATTCTGTGAAAACAATTGTGAGATCTCTCAAATCCTTGGCTTCTAAATCTCAGTTCGGCACAAGATATAATTAGGTCAATGATACCACAGAGGTGTCACTGCAGGGAAAGGAGAAGAGCTTGGAGATTTCCCTCTCCCACGCCCTTTTTAGCTGTGGTTAGAACCTGCTGCTTCTTTCTACGAGACTGAATAATTGCACATAGCCTAGCTTGTCAATCAAGTGCAAAGACTGTTGTCACACATACTCTGACACCACGCTTTCTTCGATCAACATATTGCCTATGGTACTGAATGCTTGAGTCCTGTAGCATGTAAAGAGGAACTATTTATCTAAAAGCAGCACAGACGTGTGGCAAGCAGTATTACCATGAAAACACCATTCTGTTCTTGTGACAGATTTGCTGGAGGAGGGAGCTATTTACAAAAGTACTCTCAAAATCAAAAGAAAATACCATCTTCCAGTGGAAGATATTTTGCTTATCAATATGCAAATTGCATAATGTCTGCTCACGAAAGTGGGTTGTCATACTAGCAACTGGATCCATGATCCCAGATCCTGGCGGTTTGAACATTTCTCTAGACCCTGAAATAAAAATTCCAACAGTCCGACATTCCGCTCACTATCATTTTCTCTTTTGTAATCCAGGATGACCACAAACTCAGCACTTCAGAACTGGAGGAAAAGTATGGTACAAGCATCAACAAAGTAAGTCCGTAGGGCATCATTAAGAAACTGCCTGAATCAGTTGCCTTGCTTTGCCTCTGCCTCACCCAAAGCTTTGCAGAAGCAGTAGGAAATCATTCAAATCAACAGATTCATACATAGATGTGTGTGATACGTGCACGCACAGGTATGGTGCACTAACTCCCAACAAAGCCTAAACCAGCAAGTCAACATGCAGCTCTGACCTGGACTTAAACTGGAGTTTCTCTCAAGTCTGAAGAAGTCTGATCTGCTGTTTCAAAAACAAAATCCCTGCACAAAACTTGACCTCAAAGTTTGCACCAGGACCTAAGCTTTTCTGAAGTTTTTACCTGGTATTTTGATTTCACTACAATTCATTTTTCACTGGCAGTGTCTGTAACAGTTTAGAGCAAGAGAGCGCACTGGAAATTATTTTATCTTGGAGGAAACACTAGATTTGAGAAACCATACACCTGAGTCCCTTTGACACCTAACACTGGAGTATCAAAGCACTGCAATGTGGCCAGAGTACAGAGAAGAATTTCAGGAAACTCATAAGCCACAGACGTCTTGGTGGAAATGCAGGAACAGCAGCAAAAGAACTGATGTCTGTCTTTCCCCAGCTTTCCAAACACTTAGTACAGGTGTACTTGACAGATAACCGACAGAATGAAAACTCCTAATGGACACAGCCCCAAATTCAACGCTCCAGTAAAGAAATATCTGTTTCTTCATAGCAGATAATTAATAGCCACTCTGAAATCAAAAAGTCTGGAAATCAAAGATGCAGGTTACTGCAGCTGATCTGTGACACAAACAACATTTCAGGAAAAAACAGCATGCAAATTTTGTTCTGAGTTGAGATAAAAATCTCTGTGCCTTAATTTCGAACATGTCATTTACTTTTGCAGGGTCTCTCTAGTGCAAGAGCAGCCGAGATTTTGGCTCGGGATGGTCCCAACTCACTCACTCCTCCCAAAGCCACCCCTGAAATTGTTAAGTTCCTCAAGCAGATGGTGGGAGGGTTTTCCATCCTCTTATGGATAGGAGCTGTCTTCTCCTGGATTTCATTCGGCATTCAGCTTGCCCAGGGAGCTGAATCACCCTTTGACAATGTAAGTAGTTGAATAACCACACAGTAAGTATTTGACCCTCTGACAATCTAAGCAATTCAAATACTACTTCACAGTTATTCAGTAACTACAAGGCGGCCTTTTATTCTTTCAGTACTCTCTCTCTACTACCGAACATTTCTGATAAATGCTCAAATACCTGACATACCACTTCTGTCCAAGAGTGCTTACCCAAAGGTTTTATATATCACTAGCCGTAACCATAATACTTGAGTACTCAGAAGAGCAATACTAAAGTCCAGAAAGGACTCCGGCGTCTTTGACTCCAATTCCCTTATGAGTTACACTCTGCTAGGAATACAATTTGTTCGGGTTTGTGTCAGGCATAGTTGAGAAGGCTTTTAGACAGACGGGAGACTTGCTATTAAAAGCCCTTTTCGTACTCAAAAAGCTTTACTTGATTGGCAGGTGAAAACTTGAAAGCTCTTTTCTTAAACTGTCTTTTAACCTAACCGATGCCTCATTTTAAGAGTCTCCTAAAGCAATACAGAACTATGATTTATTCTAGCAGAGGAACTACTGAACACTTGTCTTAAATCAGCTGGATTATGTCTTTTATTGATTAGCTCTACCTTGGAGTAGTCCTGGCACTGGTTGTCGTCCTCACTGGTATCTTCGCTTACTATCAAGAAGCTAAAAGCACAAACATCATGGCCAGCTTCAGTAAAATGATTCCACAGGTAAGAATAACCAGTGCATTTCATTTGAGGTAAAAGTTCATTCTAATAATGCACGTTGAAATGACAAAAGCACAATGAGCCCAACTTGAACGTACCTCTTGGTACAAGGTTTAGAGGATAGCACAATGCTAATTTTTGACATACTTATGTCTTTCAGCAAGCTCTTGTCATCAGAGATGCAGAGAAGAAGGAACTGCCAGCAGACCAGCTGGTGGTTGGAGACATCGTGGAAATAAAGGGTGGAGACAGGATCCCAGCAGACATTCGTCTGATCTCTACTCAGGGTTGTAAGGTAAACAGTACTTTGAAGAGCATGGGGAAGGAGGAAAAACATGGTTTAGAGACTTTTATCACATGTAAAGAATTTCTGTGCACCTAATATGAGTTATTAGAGCTTTAATTAGACATAATCTAATTAAATCATAGAATGCAGAAGCTATACTGTAATGCTCAGCTCACCTAGGCCTACCATCTCCACTCCCCGAACATCAAAAGAAGCCATTAGGTCCGCATCATGTTCTAGCAACGCTCTTTGCCAGGACAAAGGCAGAAATACCAATACAGTATTAAGAGTTTCCACAGACCTGGAGAGGCAGATCTTCAAACCATGTTTTCTTTCAGGCTGCTACCAAAAATCCCACACGCAACACTGACTGAACTGAATTCCCACAGAAACAGATTCTCTCAGTTACAACAGCAAGTCTCAGAGAAAAGGCACCAAGAGATGATGGCCCTGTCACCCATTATTAAGTGTGCTGCCACCTTGCCTTCTGGGCTAGACAGAAACTGCACATTACTAACTTTAATATGAGCATGTTTCCATTTCATTAAAGGTGGACAATTCTTCACTCACAGGGGAATCAGAACCACAGTCTCGTTCCTGTGACTTCACCCACGAGAACCCCTTGGAGACCAGGAACATTGCATTCTACTCCACCACCTGTGTGGAAGGTGCGTACAGACAGAAAGATGGGCCTCCAGAAATGGCACCTGTACAGGGTGCTGCATAATACTGCTAACTCATTTTAAGCAGTTCTGCTTCAAGGAATTCCAGAAAGGTTTAATTGCTCACAAGAAACTATTGTCCCAAACACACCAAAATAAAGCCTTAAGCACTGGGCTGGTCATACTTAGTATCAACCAGCAAGACATTTGTTTTAACACCTAGCCTGGTTACAGGTGCTACAATCAATTAATTGTGGTTTCCTTGTGGTCTTTCCATCACTATCTTTAGGAATGTCAAGTTGCAGCTGCCTCTAAGTACTTGCGGATGCTTCTGTGTAGGGGCTCTTGCACACATAAAGGTGGTGTTCTTTTTCTCAGTGCTAAAGGGTATGTCTGCCATACCTGAAAGACTATCTGCTACGAGACTGTACAGTGCCCAGGATAACACGACATTCCTACCGCAATGCAATGAAAAAAGACTCCAATTAATGAAAAATAGCTTACGTCTTTCTTTCTCTTCGCCAACAGAGCTACAAGATTTCTAAGGGGAAGAATGTAATTCTGGGGTGAAGTCTCAGTCACATTAAGGCTGAGAAGGGTCTTCGTCAATCAGTACTGGGTACAAAAGACGGAAGTAGTCTCTCCTGGAGCTAACAGTCTTTTATTTCTTTGCAGGCACTGCTACGGGCATTGTAATCAACACCGGGGATCGCACTGTCATCGGGCGGATTGCCTCTCTCGCATCGGGAGTAGGAAACGAGAAAACACCCATTGCTATTGAGATAGAACATTTTGTCTACCTGGTGGCAGGAGTGGCCATTTCCATCGGTGTTCTCTTCTTCATTATATCTGTTTCTATGCGATACAAGATCCTGGACTCCATCATCTTTCTAATTGGCATCATTGTGGCAAACGTGCCAGAGGGACTGCTAGCCACAGTAACGGTACGTCTATGTTTGAATTCACTGGTTGCCGCTGTAGTTCTTTACTCATTACCACAGTTCATCACTCGTAAGTTCATTACAGTGCAACACTAACCGGTGAAGAACAGAGTTTGAAATAAGGGTGGGTTTTTCCATTAAACTGAAAGGGTAAACATTTCATTTGGGAATTCTGGCGTAACTGAGCCATTAATCTTAAAAGCTGCAGCACAACAATCCAGTTTGAAATAAGGTTCCTGAAGTACCCTTCTCCCTCAATTGCTAATGAGTGAAATGATGTGACTCATTTCCCCACAACCTGTTCCTATTTGGAAATGAGGATATTGTACCCTAAAAGTTGCATGAAAATTCTACTTACTAACACATATAAGGCATCACTAAAATCCCTGGCTGAGAAGCAGCACACCTGCTAAACACTGTTAGCTCTAAAGTACACCAACAACGAAGAACCAGCAGTACTGCAATAATGGAGAGAATCATTTCAGGTTTCATTAAGCTGGTGACTAGGAGTCCCTCCCCCCGCCCCCAATTGTAGGCTCTTCCATCTAAAACAGCCTCTTAACTGATATGACATTCTTATTTCTATCAGCAGACAAGCAGGTTACTCTCAGCAGCAAGTGTACTTGTGCTAGTTACAGTCAAATCTTAATAATGCTATTAAAAAAGAAAAAAAAAAATGCACTGCAGTCAACCAAAAGATAAAATTTTTAAAAGTGCTGTCTTCCTACAAAAAAAAAAAAAAAAGAAATCAACACAAAACCCCTAGCAGAAGTATGTAACCTCATTGCATCATTCTGTAACTGTACCTCACTAACAGTGAGCTGAACTTCTTTACTTCTGCCAGGTGAGTCTGTCTCTGACAGCCAAGCGGATGGCGAAAAAGAACTGCTTGGTGAAGAACTTGGAAGCTGTAGAAACACTCGGTTCTACCTCCATCATCTGTTCCGACAAGACAGGGACGCTCACACAAAACAGGATGACTGTTGCTCACCTCTGGTTTGATAATCAGATCTACTCAGCTGACACCAGTGAAGATCAAACAAGTAAATATGGCAATAGGGGGTCTGGGAAGGGGCAACTACTTGAATCAAACCTATGACATTTCATACCTACTGGCTGTCAAACTAATGTCAATGGGAACGTCTTCTGATAGCTAAAATAGACGTCTTCCTTCCACACAGAAGTGTAGCGTGCAACAGCAAAGTCCCTTCTTAGCCATGCAGAGATGTGAAAAAAAAAAATTAATATTTGAACTCCATTCACATAAAGTAAGTCTGGAGGAGGTTCTAATCCAGATCCTTTCGCTGACAATAAATTTAGGAGGGAAATAAACAGAGAAACGTAATCTAAGCAACTTCGCCAGAACTGCTGACTGACAGATTTAAAGGTTTGCATCAGATTGTTTTTCCATAACAGAATCTCTCAAAAGAACAGTTTTCTTCCACAAGTAATTCAGTCCTGTTGTTTCAAACTTAAGCTTCTACTCCCGTCATGTAATATGCTAAAGGATGCAATGTGTATTTTGCTTCCTCTCAGCCCAGCCTTTTGATCAAAGTTCTCCGTCATGGACAGCGTTATCAAAAATTGTAACTCTCTGCAACCGGGCGGAATTCAGACCAGGACAGGACAATCTGCCAATAATGAAGGTACTGCCTACTTCACATCAGCTTAATTCTCTTCCTCTGAAAGAACGATACATACGAGTTGTTCTGTTTGGCTTTAGTGATCTCCTCCATTTTACCATGCCTATCTTCCAAGATACTATTTACAGTAGTATTACTGCTATACACTCACAAAAAGTTTAAGACAGGGGAAAAAAAACCCACACAGCCAAGAGCAACTGCCCCTATAAGGGGAAAAAGGCGATTCAAGTAGCAAGAATTTCTACGCTAGTCACTACCACACTATTACTTTAATATAGCAAAATAGAAAAGGTAAACATGCCTTAATTAACGCCTCTACACATGACTGCGGAAGGTAGTAAATTCTGGTGACTTTCCTTGCTGCTTAAGCATACAACATGTTACAGAATCATGCAAGCTCTCCTGATGGAAGTGCAGAAGCGTACGTGCTATAAAACCGTTTCTTCTTTTGTGCATACAGAGAGTTGTAGTAGGTGATGCCTCTGAAACAGCTCTACTGAAATTTGCAGAAGTCATTTTGGGTGATGTCATGAGTATTAGAGCACGGAACAAGAAAGTAGCTGAGATTCCTTTCAACTCTACCAACAAATTCCAGGTGTGTTTCATTTTTGGAAATTACACTTAAACAGTTTCTATCACTGGGTCTAATGCAACTATTTGTGACCTGGAAGTCTCTTAGTGGGGTAATTCAATGACAGAGGAAATTTAAGCTATAATAAATATAGTTCATTCCATTTGATGGAATGTATATCCTCATGGAAAAGAAGAAACATTACTTCTACGCAAAGTGACCAAAATTGGAAACAAGTGAGGATCACATGTCCATATTTGTGGCACACAGCTTTCCATTCACGAGACTGACGATCCCAAGGACAAACGCTTCCTGCTGGTGATGAAAGGTGCCCCAGAGAGGATTTTAGAGAGATGTAGCACCATCATGATCAACGGCAAGGAAGAACCGCTGGACAGTGAAAAGGCAGCAGCTTTCCAAACAGCATACATGGAGCTGGGGGGCATGGGAGAAAGAGTGCTGGGTGAGTCCAACTAGAGGGACTATCAGAGAACTGTGGTGTAAAATGGGGTTTTACATGTTGGTACAACCCATTGTGCCTGGACTTCATTCCTCTTGCAGCAGAGGAAAACAAGGAAAGCGTACAGCCACCTGAGCAGAGTGTTAAAACCACACCGATGCGCTGCAAGCTCTCTGTGTCAGGGATGCCCTTACTGCTCTATACTGATGTTGATCTGCCACACCGAGCAGCCAGAAAACCCCCTAAGTAGACCACAAAGGAAAACACTCTTCCCTGCTGCCACTATTGCTAGCTTTGCCACGTGAAACACTGACTCTCTGTGAACTTTGATGTGACGGTTACAATGGCAGGTGAAAAAAAAACCTCCATAAAAAGCTAATGGTTACATGCACTGGAGTACTACTGACAAGAGCAAAGCCTGATGCTACATAGCAAGCTCACCTCTTTCTCCCACTACTTCCTGTATGTCACATCACCCTAAGTTTCTTTTCAGGTTTCTGTCATTTGTACCTGCCTGAAAATGAGTTTCCAGACACGTACCCATTTGACACAGATTCCATGAACTTCCCAACCTCCAACCTGTGCTTTGTTGGGCTCTTATCTATGATTGACCCACCTCGTTCCACAGTGCCAGATGCTGTCTCAAAATGCCGCAGTGCTGGGATCAAGGTAGGGATTTTACAATGAAAACCACAGTGATTCTACAGAAATACTCATGATAATGTAACTTTTAAGATCTTCCACCACATTGTCATTAAGTACCTTTCTCGCACAACTACCACAAATCTAAATGTTCCTTAATACCATTCTACAGCTGTAACTTAAAGAAACTACTTGAAGGCCCCGAGAGGCAAAACAGTTTAAGTGGGAATCAGACTATAGGAAGTGCACGGAACCCCAAAACTGGAAATTCAAATTTGGAAAAGCTCAGATACTGTCTCATCAGATCCAGTTCTAGAATATAGAAACCGTGCCAGCTAGAGTTACTTGCTTGTAAACAGAGTAAGGTAACAGAAACAATTCTTGAGAGGGCATTAGGACACAGGCCTACACCTATTATGAACTTTTATATGTAGGAATCACTAATCTCAAAACTGTTCAAGACAAACCTGAAGCAGGAGTTCTCCTAATTTCACTCCCAGAGGACCCACAAGTAAACTTTCAGCTCTAAGCAGAGAGGCAATCTAGCTAGCTAAAGGAAAAGCAGTATTTGGAATTAATGATCTCAGATGAGATTAATTCCAAGTCTCAACCCTGATGAAATTTCTGTAGTCTGAAGACAGATCTGGCAACTGGCAACTTTTCTTCAAGGAAAAAAAAAAAAAAAAGAAAAAAAAATGCGTCTTATCTGTCAGGACATCTCAGCCAAGGTTCCATTTTAAGATGCAACATTCTAACAAACTCTCACCTTTGAGTAAGCATAATATAAATACTTATATAAAGGTTTCTTTATTCTGCATTATTCTAACCTTCCTGCCTGTGACAAGTTCTTCCTTTACAGCCCTGATAAAATAGCACCAATAACAAGAGGCAGAGGCCAGATGTCAATATAGAGCTAAATAATGAACAGTAATAACCTGTCATTGTTATGTACACAGCACAGCTTTCCAAGTTCAGATTCTAAACTGCTTCCTGGTCTACAACAATAGATACTTCACCTTATCTTGCTCCAGCCATTCAATATACATTTGTCACGCTGAGTGCTTGTCCCTTCCTCAGGTTATCATGGTCACTGGCGATCATCCAATCACGGCTAAGGCCATTGCCAAGAGTGTAGGCATCATTTCGGCCACCAGCGAGACTGTGGAAGATATTGCTAAGCGCCTCAACGTTCCTGTTGAGCAAGTCAATAGACGGTAAGAGCAAACAGAGTACAAGGGATACCTATGGGTTCCTTTTCTGAAAGCTGTGCCTTCTCCCTCCACAATGCTTTTATAGCCCATTTCTACATCACAGCAGCCTTTTACTTTTCTGTTTCTTGATACATTCCCAGCCATTGTATCCATCCAACGTGTCATCTCTACCTAAATAACTGGTGTCTAGGTCAGTGGCTCTCATCTTCAGTGGCCCTTGGGGGAAAAAAAAAAAAATTAGCAAATTATACTTTGCAGATCATAACGGACTTCGCTGTCGCTGCCCATTTGACAAAACACACACACATGAAAAGCAAAATTCAGAATCACAAGACCTAAGGACCGTCAGTCCAAATTCCTCTTTCACCCATTAATGTGAAAAAAAAAAAAAAAACCACCAAACAAAAAAAAAACCAAAACCCCAACCTCATAAGAGAAAGATAAAAGCTCTTTACAGAAAAGATGTCTTCCTCCTCCACTGTCCCACCCTCCCACTCAGAGTCCTCTTTAAAATGCATTTTCTGCTGTTATGTCTGCTCAGGAGGAAGCTTCAATTACTCCCCTCTGTATCTAGGTAACTGTAATTCACTCTGGATTTCTATGGTGGCTTTCATTCAACACCTGCTGATTAACAACTAATGCTTCTGAAATTAACTCAATTTGCTGCTTGCCTTCCTATCAAGCCACATACATCCTATGAGTGCACCATTTTTATCTAAGCCTTTTAATTTGAAGATTTACTCCGCTTTCCTGCGGCTCTTACAGAGAAGCTACAGCAGCAGTAGTTAACGGGATGGAGCTGAAGGATATGAGCTTGCAGCAGCTGGACGAAATCTTGTGTAACCACTCGGAGATAGTCTTTGCTCGGACATCACCCCAACAGAAACTGATCATAGTTGAAGGCTGCCAAAGGCAGGTGAGTAAGAGGTGTAAAAGCTTCTGCACCCATATGGCTATAGGGCATTCATGAGGCAGTAGCTTTCCTCAGGTACCATCCCTGAGGCGAGAGGGCGGAAGCCAATTTCCTATGCCCTCTAAGCTCTGTTTATGCTCTTTTCACTGTGCAGGAACATTATCTAACAGATTGCCACAAACACTGTCAGGACAGAATCCAAGCTACTCCCATTCCTGTTACAGACTCTGAACCCCTATTGATAAAATCAGCTTTTCCCAAGTTTGATTAGCTTGGAGCTGTACCGAGGGTCTGTCTTTTGCATATAATTCTGAGACACTGCTGCTGTGCTGCACATAAAGCCTCCTGGGCAGAGACTGTACACTGTTTGGGAAGGAGCCTTCCCTCAGGAATTCTTTAAACTCAGATAAAAGCAACACGTTACCACATCCTCTCAACTTATCTCTTGTGGCCATTTAGACCTGTGCACTTCCCGCCCACAGGAATGTTTAGAAGTGAAGTAAGGTATGAACACGGTAAAGTGTCATAGCATGATTTATGTAGAACCAAGCCTTATCTATATTCCTTGCAAAGACTGTAAACGACCCACAGAAAGCAGGATTTAAAGAGAGTTTGTCCTATCCACGGGCACTATTATGTAAAGAAGCATGGAGTGTAGCCAGCACAAGAGGCAGAAGGGAAAGAAATGACATCTACAGAGCTCTGAAAAAAGATGCAAATGGTCATCAAAAGATTCTCCCCTCAGATATGACATTTTCCAGGTAGATGCTTTGAATTGAAAGCCACACTACTGCTGCGCCTGAACTCTCCAGAGGAGATGTGGCACAAGACATCATTTTATTTTTGTAATTACGCCAGAGCTAAGCTTTCCAATCAGCATTATCAGCTCTTTGGGTTTAAGCCTGAGCTGCTTTCAGGAAAGTAAAAAGAAAAAGAAAAAAAAAAAAAAAAAGGATAAAATCTTTCAATTTCACATCTCTCATTTTCTTTTTGAATGGCCTTTGGCAGACAAGGGGTAAATGTGTTCTGCACTGCTTAGACACCCACACTTCTAGAAGATTTGGCTCTTTAAAGGATGAAAAGGAACACCCTTCCCCGCCTCAGCTCAAGCCAGCCAGCCATTCTACATGCTATGTTTAGTACTTAGAGCTTATAAGCCCTTCTGTACGTGGTATTATTTATAGGTAGTGACACTGTGCAAAATCCCCGCAGGGACAGGACATTCAGTATTTGTATTAATCAGTTTGTCAGGCTTTTTCCCCCACTCGGAACACTCCGTAGTGCTATCAAGCCATGAACTTTTGCATCAACTAGAGCAAGACCCTTAGCTGCAGTAGGTGCTTTCACTGGAAGGTAACAAAGAAGCCAAGTTGAATAATCAGGTTTCCATCTTTTGGATTACTAGTGCAATTCTAGCATAGACTGGCAATGATCAAAAGTTGCTGAGATAGGATGAGAATAGTCTCTAACTGAACAGTTACATAATTCACAATTAAGACGAAAACTGACTGATTCTACAAGCACTTCACAAAAAAAAGAAAAAAAGGACAACAGAACGTGTTGTATCAACTGAATCCCCTACAGATGCCAGAGATAAGCCTAGGTCTGCTCAAACAGGGATAGACCATACACATATAGACAGATGTCTACATTTTTAAGCCCCCTTATATTCCACAGAAAGAAATGATCAGATCAATTGCATTTTAAGTGTATCTAATTTAGATGTCTACTCTTTTGGATGCAGTAAACCATATCCCTGAATTTCCCATTTCTCTCTGCTACGCAGGGGAGTCTAGATGACAAACTCTGACACAGACATCTATCACACAGAAGTCTGAGGTTGCTGTATTAATCCTACCTAGCGTCTTTCTAATCGCTGGCTATGTTTTATGTGGGTACAAAGAGAATTCAGAATTTCCTATCAGCATCCTTCTTCTAGAGATTTAAACACAGGGAGTGTGCCGAGAGCAGACTGTCCTTAGAGGAAGATAGCACCATCTCCTCAAAAACCCCACATCTGGATCTTTTGTGTCTTCCAGGGAGCAGTTGTTGCCGTGACTGGAGACGGAGTGAATGACTCCCCTGCTCTTAAAAAAGCAGATATTGGAATTGCTATGGGTATTGCTGGTTCTGACGCAGCTAAAAATGCAGCTGATATGGTACTGCTGGATGATAACTTTGCTTCTATTGTCACAGGAGTGGAGGAAGGTAAAAATAATGTTGTTATCCTCTTTCTCAGCTGAAAGCTGCTGACAGCCACACAGCACTGGCGGGTTCTCCTGATCCTTCGCTCCTGTGCTCACCCCTCCTTTTTTCTTTCTGGCTTTGGAAATGTGATTGTGATATTTGGAAGAACCGGGGATTAATTCCATTTATAGACACATGACAGACAATAAGGAAATCATCCCCCACTCACACACACAGCACCGGTCTGCCATTGCTGCTGGTTCAAGCTCCAGGCAAAAGTACTTCCTGTCTTCTTCCTATGCAGTTCTGCGCCTCACAAAGATACAAATTGTTTTCTCTACGTTTTCACTCTGTTACTTGCTCACACATCACCTTCACTGTGCTTCACCTGTGACAGTAACACACATTCCACTCTTCTTTCACCCTAAAGAGCTTGTAGTTTCCATTAAAACTACGGTGTATTGTGGAGTGGGACTTTTTCCTCAATCTTTCTCATTGAAAGAGATATTTTATTTTCACTTGAATTTTCAGGAGGCTCTAAGGGGAGGTAGGTTAGTAGTTAACAAAAAAAAAAAAAAAACAAACAAAAACAAAAGCAACCAAAACCCCAACCAAAAAAAACCCCCCACAAACCCAAAATGCATGAGGAAAAATACGAAGAAAGCAGACATAGGCAGTAAATGTTTTCACTTCGTTTAGTTAAAAATTAAACTTTTTTTCTGGAAAACCCTGTTGACAATTAGCTCTTACAGAAGTGTTTCCTTCCTTTTCATCCAGGCCGCCTGATCTTTGACAACCTAAAGAAAACCATTGCCTACACCCTGACTAAGAATATTGCTGAGCTCTGTCCCTTTCTCATCTACATTATTGCCAGCATTCCAATGCCTATTGGCACTATCACCATCCTATTCATTGACCTGGGCACAGACATTGTAAGTTGGCATCTTTTAAGTTATTTTCTGCTGAAATATCATGACAAGTGAGAGGGTTTGGGTGCAAAGGGACATGCAGAACACTGGAAGATTTAGTTGCTTTACCCTGCAGCTGAGTAACAAGCTAGTGAAAAAAGAAGCCAGGTATAGAGAAAGAAGAGTAGAAAAAAAACCTGCGGGGGGGGGGGGG